>CABFOV010004735.1:0-10002 GCA_902141375.1 Timema poppense | reverse complement strand
GGTCAACAAACCTATGTTGATTCATAATGCTTTGCAGCTCCAAATACAAACAGCTGATTATCAACTTATTTTATTTTCTAGTAGATAAAAATAACTTTAAATTAATTTTACGATTGATGTTTTCAATTTATTGTGCTGTATCGTAAAAAAAAAAAAATTTAAACCGAATGACACCAAAGCATTCCATTTAACAGGTTATTTCCTATGTTCTCACAACAGTAGACGCAGCTGTCCGCTAGTTTCTAACATTGTAGAAACATGCGCACTTATTGAGTCGGTTATTTCTGAAGTTTCATTGGGTCTCAAGAGAAAATATTGTCGTGAAGAACTGAGGAAGCTGAAACTATTTCAAGTCGCACCGAGTGGACAACGCGGATGGTTCTGAACTCTTATGACTGGCTCAGAGCTTGCCACATGATTATGTTTCTGCTCTGCTTATGAATTTTCTGTTCGGAAATATATCCACAGTAAGGTGTAAGTCTCATCCGGTTTTATTTGCCGGAAACGAGAAAATCAGGGTTATATTCTCCGCTGAGTGGGTTGAGGAGATGGTTCTTAAATGGTTTCCCACTCTCTCTTGCCGCAAAAGCGAGTAAATTTCTTCTAAATTATACCTTACTAATCCTGTGTAATTATATGTATATAACTTTAACAATCAGTAGGACGCGATGAAAAAATTAATATTTTATAACGCTCACATTAATAAATGATTGACCAGCTTCGGTGGCCGAATGGTCTAAGGCGTCACTCTCACAATATACTAGAGTGACAATGACGGGGAGATCGGAGATCAAATCCCGGTCAGGTACCAGGTGTTTTTTTCTAAGTATCTTTGATCCTCCCTCCACGCAAATGCGTGCACACTTCTTGTAATTCAACCTTCCTCAGCCCTAAATTGGCATAATTAGTACATATGCGTATAACCCGAACGGGTAGTAAGACGCGGTGCTAATAATAATAATAATATTAAAATGATTCAATATAAATTATAATAACCAATCTAGTTAATTTTTGTGCTTATGACCTTGTTATAATCATAGAAAATGAAATAATTGGTTGGATCAAACTATTGGAACATACTGTATTATGTAAATAATGTTCCAGCTTGCGTGAAATATTCATTATAGGTTTTTTAAGGAATGTATTTTTATTTTTCCTTCCTACCTTTAAAGTCTCAATTTAAAAAAAAATTAAGACTATATTTATATTAGATGAAAAATAGCACATGATTTTTTTATTGTTATGTAACATAAAGTTATTGTGTTCATAACACGTCGCTGCAATAAATTCTATCCAATTAGGAGAAGGTGCGGAGCAATTATAACAGAAACCTATCGAACCGTGAGATCCAGAACACATGTGGGCACGTAACAGAACAGTAAAATAAAATGTTTGCTATAATTAAAAGGGAATATTTATATATTTTTTATTTAAAGCACGGGCTGGTGGTTTTTGTGAGAGGGATTTTAATGACTCGTCGACGAGGTGACCTCTGACCCTAGGTCACCGTTATGGGCGGGAAATAGCTGGTTACCTGTCTAACCAGGGCAGGTTACTGGTTTGGTACAGGCGTCGACAAAACCTGTGCGTTGGTCTGCACTAGCGCTGGTATTACTTAGTTCCTACTGGAGATATGTTTAACAACGTTGAATACTTGTTGGTGATTTCGAAGCTGTTTTGTGTAGCAGCTAGCAATTTCAGCACTATTTGCACTATCACACTAAATTCGGAGTTAGTATGCTTTAAGTGCAGAGTGCAGTGGCGCCTAGTAGCTAAAATTAGTGGGGGTGCTGCTCCAGAAAAATGTTAGCCTTTGTTTTAAAATTGTGTAAAAGGAAATAAACATGTATAAAAATAAAATTTATTCAGGAACTTGATAAAATATTAACAAAAAAACCCTTTTTAACTTACTCTAACTTAAATTGTTACAGTTCAAGCTTGATCTATTCATTTAAAAATAAAATCCATTCTTCTTTTTTCAACTTGCGCAAAAAGTTCAATAATTTTCTCCTTGATCTCTGGATGACAATTGAGGAAATTTTTATCCATTGAAAGTACTGCAAGCGCATTTAGTCTTTACAAATTCATAGTACTTCTAAAAAAAGTTTTATTCTTCTCAATGTTGAAAAGCAACGCTCTGCCTCTGATGTAATCATGGGAATTGTCAAGAGGATTTTTATCAGTTTCGTAATTTCACTAAAAACATCATCTAGATTATTTTCCAAGATAAATTTCAGCAGCTCAATTAATTTCCAAAATTCATGAATATCAGTTCTACAATAGAATACTTTTAGTTCAGTTTCAAGCTTTTCTTTGTCAATCATGCGATAAGCTTCAGTGGTCAGTACTATATCGTTTGTGGGATGTTCATTCTTAAATCTAGTGAAGCAATTCTTGTTGAACAATTTATCAGCTACTAAGTGTTTAGTGGAAGAATATCTGTCCATTATATTAACACATATATAGTCACGCCCTTCCTTAGTTACAGTTACAAAACTTATTTCTTGGGGATGGAAGGCCATGGTTAAAGTTTTCTGTTAAATAAAAGAACAAAAAAATAAAGAATCAAATAGAATAGTTGGAAGCAGAATATTAATTTAATTCTACACTCTTCTACACTTTATCCCATTAAAGAATATGGTACACGGTTTTTAAGCACAACACACGCTGAGTAAAAAAAACTTCCTTCTACCATCATGCCAGAGCCAGCACTGCGAGAGCAACAGTGCTCTCTCTCTCTCTACCTGGTAGTCCCGCCTTCCTGCCCACCCCCTCTTATATGCGCATGCGCACAACAGTCAGACACCACGTCGCTGGCATTGTGAAGCGCACAGTTCCATACAAATATTTTTGAATCTTTTTCATAAACTGGGGGATGGCTACTGAAGTAATGACATTAAGCTTAAGGAATATATATTGTACTACAAAAATAAAGAAAGAATTAAAGAAAAAAGGAATCGTTATTATAAATGTTATCGATTATATCAAGTGAAAATAGGGGGTTCTGCAGTTCCGCAGTACCTATACACGAGACACCACTGGCGGAGTGATACCAAGCACAAGACGACACCTGCCTAGATTCGAATGAAATGAGCCAATTTCGCATATGAAATTAGAGGTAAGATAATAAGTAGTTCACCCTGATAAACCTCTTGTCTAGACGCTGATAACATTTTCCCTCTTCCTCTGACGAGTACACACACTCACTCTACTATTTGCACCTGGACAATATTTCCTTTCAATTAAAAATTATATTTTTCTTGTTTCCTATTTCAGATAAACGTATGTTTCAAAGAACCTTTTTGATCTACATCCTGTGAGGAAGATTCCTAATGGCTATTTACTGTAAATAAACTAAATATCCTGAGCTCTAAACGGTTTAAAAAAATACTTTTACAAAAATCCAGTTTAAAATAAAAAAAATGTTTGACAATGTCAGTCTATTTTTGAAATTACTATTTAATAATTTATGGTTTCCGCTTCAATGTTATGTCTTAAAAAATCGTCAAGTAAAACATAAATACAATAATATGATCAATCCTTGCTTGATAAGGGAACATTTTTTCCAAGTTTGCAGTTATACTATTAGGTCATTTTTTAATATTTAAAGTTCATATGTTTAACGTCATCATATTGGTCATTTTTTTTACACTTTTTATGTCATCAAAATTTGAGTCCATGTTATAAATACTAATTAAAGGTGTTCACATTTTGGTATACATAACGTATAGTAAACAACCTATAAATACTGGATTTGCGAGATCCTACTATGATATGTGGCTTGTTTCAGAGTTTTCCTCGAAAATAAAACCCCAAAACCTCCCACGTTACACATGCATACGAAAGGTAGAAAGAAATGGCTTCTTTCTTTTTGTTTTATAAATGTAAACACTATATAAATCACGTAGCCTCATGGGGCGACCATTGTTTTTTGCTGTCAAGTCAGTCGTTAAAGAACTTGCAAGCTGTTGAAAATAGAGCTGGAGCGTGGCAAACCTATTTTGGCCACCACGTGAGGATGCCTCGTTAAATTTTACCAAGAATCCCAGGGGAAGGGTGGGGAGAGGGGGGAGTTTATAAAGCACATTTTCATCAAAACAAGGGGTGGACTGCCCAATGTCGTTATTTAGTTGTCGATCATAATCCTTTCTTCTTCTTATAATAAACTCTGCATCAATTAAAGATAAGAAGTAATGGATTATTGGGATCACAATTCAGCTGAATCTACAGAGGAAAGGGCCAATGACTATGTGATTAGAATCCCATTAAACAGCCTCAAAGGAAGAGTATCATTAAATTCAAGTTTTTAATAGCATTTAAAATGATCTCTTACGCCCAGTTGGCCAACCTATAAAAATTGGATAAGTCGTGTGCGACATATTAATAAGGTTGGACTCGTTTCAGTGGCCGAAAGGTTTAAAGCCTAACTCTCGTGTTAGACTGGCGATCAAGTCCACTGAAGGTGGTTTTCCCCTAAATGGTTTCCCACTATCCTTTCACTCAAATGCGGGTATATTACCTTTAAATATTCCTTTCCTCATCCCTACCCCATTAAATTAATTATCCTCGAAATTGGCTCAAAATATTTGGTTAAATTTCGTATCTAAGTACTTTTTAGCAATGCAAACAATATAGTAACTCTCTTTTTCACATGATAATGACTTTGAGGGTACTTTCCATAAGGAGAAATTTATAATTTTGATAATTGCTCCACCATTCTTTAAGATACGAAATATAGGTGACCTGGCGGTCTAGGGGTTAAGGTGTCAGACTTCTATGCTGGCAGCCGGGGTTCAATCCTCGGTCCCGGCATAGATTTATATGATTACCAAACCCTTCCTTCACCTCTGACAAGACATCTTGTGAATACCATTACACATTAGCGTAAGTGCGTATAACCCGAACGGGTAGTAAGACGCGGTGCTAATAATAATAATAATAATAAGATACGAAATAACTTTCCATTGTAAAGTTGTTAGTAGACTGCTATTAAAAGTAAAAACTTATATGTGAAATATATTTGTATCAAATAAAAAGTAGTTTCTGCTCAATAAGCAAACATATCTATATTTTTTTTATTCAAGTCTGAAAATTAAATTGATTGTTATCCTCTTTGATGGACAAAGATGTTCCTCTCTTCTCAACGTTTATGTAACAGTGTAAATATTCCATCTATGCTCTTTGGCGGAATATGATACTCTTTTATCCATTATTTTTTAAGAATCAATATATATAATTTCGTTTCACGTTTCTTACGAGTTCTATTAGGTAAATATCTCCATTTTTATGTTGAGGTGCGAGAAACAGAATGCAAAACATTCACCTTAACTTACTTTAGATTAAGCTGTTAACCACCAGGGTGGTAAACGTTATAAAAAAAGATAGATTGACTAAAACTAGAAACATTATTTTTCATAAATTATGCAAAAAATAGCAAAATACAGTTTTCCTCATTTATAATGTCTTAACATAAAAAACGACAACTCAACAATGTTCCATGTATAAACGTTTTACTATTCAGATTATATATTCTTTCATATTATGTTCTAGATATGGTCTTATTTAATACGCGTGATAAAACAAACACAAAATGATGAACTGCGGGGATATTTTGATTTAGTTATTTACATATTTCTCCTGAAGATCAAACATTATGTTTAAAATTATAAAAATAGTACCGGTTATGAATATCTAAGTCCACACAACACTATGTCAGTGTAGTGATTATTTTAATAATTTTGACGTTAGTATTCATTCCGAATAGAGAAGCGGATTTGTTTTCTCACCGATACAACAATTTTAATAAGAATTGTAAATTTATTCTTTCCAGAAAAATAAAGATAAAAAACAACAGGTAACAAAATAATCACTGACATGATTACTCAATCTATTTTTATTTTTATTTTATTTCTTAGTACCGCTTTTTACTACCCGTTCGGGTTATACACTTATGTATTACTTACGCTAATGATTTTAGGGATTAGGAAGGCTATATTCAGAGTAAGTGTACTCGTATTCGCGTTGAGGTAGAGTAGAAAACTAGTTTGGAAAAACCACCCTCAGTACACCCGACCGAGATTCGAACCTTGATCTCCTCGTCATTTGCAGTCTAGTCTACAACGAAAGTAGCGCGTTAAACCACGCGGCCGCCGAAGCGGGACCCGATTATGCCGCTATTTACGTCTAGCTAACAATAAAGACGTGTGTTAGTACCCTAGAAGTATCCACTATGTCATCGCTACTAAAAATACATCGTTATTTTAATTATACTTGTCTACCCGCAAAACCAATTAAATATGCTAGATAGATGCGCCGTAGCTCTTTTTAATTACTAACAACAATGACGTCCCACGGAATATAAGAACTTGACCTTTCATCAAGTATAAATGTGACTAGAGGATCTTAAACACGCTTTGTTTTTCCCCAGGAGCCTAAATTGTGTTTGCATTAAAAAGGGCAGTCGTGGAGGCATGTAGGGACAAACAATTATATTTGGAATCTTCAAAGTATGGGTAATTAGATATTCTCAAACTGTTATTTATTGAAGGAGCCCTTGGATCAGAAAATATTCATGCGGAAGCCCTCATACAAATTTTTGCACTACTTAATATTATGAACATTCGATTTCGTTAAAAAGGGCAGTCGTGGAAGCATGTAGGGACAAACAATTATATTTGGAATATTTAAAGTATGATAAATTAGAGATCCTCAAACTGTTTTTGATTGAAGGAGCCCTTGGATCAGAAAATATTCATGCGGAAGCCCTCATGCAAATTTTTGCACTACTTAATATTATGAACCTTTTATTTCGACAGTTAAATTTTACAATCCTCTTAGAACTTAATACCCGAATAAATAATTAAAGTAAAAATACATTTAATATCTATTTACTCGTACAAAGGTTCCACTTGCAAAATGAAAATTTAATAAGTATACTGTATATTTATTTGTTAGTGGCTTGGGTGGGCTTGCTTTTGATCAAAAAGTGCTCCTAGTATTCGGAGTTATTCTTGCCACTTCTAAGTGTAGATCATCATCTATATTTAGCCTGTTTCTAAATTTAGTTTTTGTTGCAATACATGATAACGTAAAATGAAAATGTTTGCTTACAAATATATGGTGTTGTAAAATGCATATAAAATTTAAATTTTTGATTCCTTAATTAAGGGAATTCCATAGATATTTGAATCCAAATTTTTTTAGTTTATTCCCTCAGAAATTTTCTTTTTAAACTATAATTTGTTGAAATTTCTATAATTTGTTCTTTCCTTTTTAAAGACAATTCGTGTACACTGACAAATATTCTTTATTCATATTTGGACAAACTGACAATCATAGTTACTTATACTATTTTCAAGTGTGAAAAATAAATAAATAAAATCGTATTCTTTAAATTGAAAAAGTCACCTAGACACGCGCATCGAACCTGGGATTTTTGGCCTTAGTACGTCTTTGCTCTAACCACTGAGCTAGCCAATAATCATCCCCTATTTAGGGTCATTTGCCACTAATATTTTAAGACAGTGTCTGTGATGGACGTGTGGAAATCGTATGCTATATTAATTAAAACCACGAGCTATCAAATAACGTACAGTAGCGCCATGGCTTCTTTGGTGCTGACTCACAGCTCACAGCTGACAGCTTTAAAAAGTTACCAGACAAAATTACGTATCCCTACGATGAACCTAGATTATCTGCAAAAACATGTGTTTATCAGCTGTCTGTCAGCACCAAAGAAGCTATGGGGCCGGGGCTACTGTAGCAAGCGTATAGCCCCCAAATGAGTAGTAAGACACGGTACAGAAAGAAAAAAACCGCGGCCATCTTTGACTCGGTAGTTTTCTTTATGCTGCCAATAGCTTAATGACAACTGTATGAATGCGCAGCGCATACCATGGTGGATTAAATATACAAGTATTTATATTTGTTAATTTTGGTTATAGCCGCATCTAAATATCATAGTAGTCCAGTGGTTAGAGTATTAGTGTATTAATCTAAAGGTCCCAGGCTCAATTTCCGTGTTCAGGGGTCAATTTTTAATAATAAATAAATAAAAGAATAAATAAAATTAGCCTAAACTAGCTTAGGAAGGAGATTTACATTTAAGCGCAGTACTTTCATAACAAAACTTTTTTTGGTCAAAATAAATTGAATAATTCTCTAGTAGAAAAATAGAGTTTAATTTTATTCATATGTTTATATCAACAGTGTTTGAATATCTGTCAAGGGTGTCCTGGAATTTAATGACAACTTTTTCTCTTCATTTAAAGAGTTTCTCATCTAATACCACTATGCTCATGACAGATATTCAACAACTGTTGGTATCACCATGTGAAGAAAATTAAACTCTGTGTTTCAATTTAAAGGATCTGATATTTAGATTCGGCTTGATGATTTAGATGATTTAGATGCTTGAGCATAAATATTTTAAATCAAGAGATAAATTTCTTTTCGAATGCTGAAATGCTCATAACTGAAATTCAAGAAATGTTGAGGTTATTATGTGTAAAAAATTAAATTAAATATATCTAATAGATCATTATTTTATTTATTTTTAACAGAAAGGTTCTTGTTATAAAAACTATAAAAATACCAACTTTAATTCCCTTTTCCTTCCATCCCATCTTAATATCGTATGAAAAGATTTATTAGTTTTATTTTCTAACATTCAAGAACTCTCTAAACTAATATGAGCCTTTGCCTCGTTAACATTCAAAGATCTGACGATTAAGATTACTAAACTGTTATCTTATGGAAATCTATGAAGGCTGGCTTATGTTGGCCTATTTTTTTTTACCAAGTATGTTCTTGTTCATTCTCCAAAACCATTTCATTTCTGACCTTTCACCTCCTAAGTAAATGTTTGTCTGCACCAAACGTTTCATATTTGAACTACCGTAAGACCGTCTGACCGTAAAGCCAAGCAGTTCTTTCACGAAGAGAACTGATTCCTCAGCAATGATGAAAGGTTTTAGTTCCTGCCTGTGATTTTGAAAAGCAATTAAAATTCTTCTAAAACAGGTCCGGCATTTTTAATACAGTTCAGATTAAATATTCAACACTCTTCTCGATTGTTTGAGATCACAATGAGATAGTTTCCATATTTTTATAGGCCTTATATTTTTATTTTATCGAGAGTATTATAACATTCATTTTCTAAATTCAAGACACTATTGGCCGAATATATAAAATTAGCTTAAATTAGCTTAGGAAGGAGATTTACATTTAAGGGCAGTATTTTTATATCAAAACTTTTTTTGGTCAAAATAAATTGAATAATTCCCCAGTAGATGCAAAGAGTTTAATTTTCTTCACATGAAGATACCAACAGTTGCTGATTATCTGTCAAGGGGGTCCTGGAATTTAATGACAACTTTTTCTCTTAATTTAAAAAGTTTCTCATCTAATGCCGTCATGCTCATGACAGATATTCAACAACTGTTGATATCACCATGTGAATAAAATTTAACTTTGTTTGTACTGGAGCAATACTTGATTTATTTTGACAAAAAATTGTTTTATATAAAACCTACGAAATACTGAACTTTTCTTGCCTCCCCTGAACTCCCACATTAATATAAACAAAATCGGTGCACACACAGATTAACTAAATGTTAAGCCATCGAGTCTGGTTTACTGATGAATTATAGGTCGAGGATTCAACACCGGCTCGAATGTGGTTTTGTCCTAAATGGCTACCCACTCTCTCTTCACTCAAATACGGAAACATCGCCTCTAAATAATTCCTTCGTCGTCCCTATTCCCTTAGAGCAATTAAAAATGCGTGAATCCTGGACAAGTTTTAAGACGCGGTGATACAATAAAAAAATAGCAAAGCAGGGTAATAAACAGATAAACTTAATACAAACCTATTAGCCACATTGGTGGTCACATGGTATGAGGCGTCACTCTGGTAATAGACTGGTTTGTCAGTGATGAAAGGTCCAGGTTCAAATTCCGGTTTGGTGTAGCCTATCGATGGTGTCTTGTTTCGAAATGGCT
>CABFOV010004734.1:6844-49447 GCA_902141375.1 Timema poppense | reverse complement strand
GTGGGGGTCACAATCAGGAACAATCGGGAACAAAACATGCGCATAACAACATATATTCTACAAAGTTCTTTACATTTTATCGATCATGCCAGAATAGGGCAAGTAGGTTATCTTCACAACACAAGTTCTTTGCTATTCAAGGTCTTTGGCACAATCACATCACGATATTGGAGAATAGTATTATTTTCGTCGCGGTTTCGAGAAGGTGTGTCTGATATTCACTCGCGATAGTGTTCCGTGTGGTTCCGGCTGTCATAAAAATGGGGAAAGCTTGGGATTTTTTTTATGTTTACTTATGCAGTCCAACGCTACACCTCTACCCATCGACTAGACCTATATTACGAAGGAACTCAGCAAATATGATGAAATATTACATCTGACACTTCCACGAAAGGCCCTTGTCTGGAATTGGACTCTATCACTCCATGATGGCAATATATAAACTTTATCTATTTTATTGATTATTTAAAATTTAAACAACCTTCAATGGGTTAAAGTGTTTTGAACACTTAGATTGATTTTGTAATTGGAATCGTTCAGTGTAGGCGTCGGTACATTTCTCATTAGAAGATTTAATTTTTGAAANGCAAATTTGTTTTTGAAAACTTAATGTTTTCTTTTGCCGCTTGGGCGCTAGTCTCTTTGTAATCTTTAGAGATGATAATAGGTAGCCACTTTGATTCTTTTTCTAACTTGGAATATTTAGTTTAAATACAATTTTTTATTGCTCTTATAGGCTACCAATAATTGTTTGAACTTTAAAATTTAATAATGTTTCCTTTATTGGTAATATTTTGTAGATGTATTTTCTTTGAAGAATATATTAAAATAATTAATTTTTTGTTGACTTATAAGTTTTAACTTATCATTTACCGATTCGTTTAGTGAAAAATTACAAATATTCTAATATAATATTACTTTGTTTTCTATTATAATGTTAAATGTTAACATGTAAAATTTAAATTTGTTTGGTCTGAATTCACAATTATGATTCAGGCGCGTTGTTAACCATTTAAAATAAGTTCTTCAAGCTCTTTATTACTATACTAACAATTTTGATTGTTATTGGGTATCTTCCAGACTAATTCCTATTAATGAGTAATTTACTTTGAGATTGTGAAATATATTCTCAAATACACTGCGCAAGTGCAGTCTCTGCCATATTTATATGTTTTTCAACACTCTTCAGCTTTTCATGTGAGGTCATGTAATTTTTATTTAACAATGTTGTTTTGCCTTGAATAAATAATTCAAATTTTTCTTAAACTTGCAAATGTTCATATTTTTTGAAATATTAAATTCCTTATAGTTCCATCCACCCTCATTTAGGCTATTGTGGCCGTGGCCAGAAGTGGTGATCGGTACACACGGCTGAGGGTGTAGGTAGGCTCCTCGTGTGTGTAAGCATGTATTACTTCCCCTGGGAATGTTTTCCACTGCAGGAGGCCGCACAGCAAGGGTTGGGTTAGGAATACCCGCTGTGGAGTTGAATAGGGATTCTTTGAGGGAACAAATTCAGTCAAACGGGCCCGTGCCTTGTGTTAGCAATGACAACAAAATTGGGAAGAAGTTTATTTTAAAGGCTGTAAAATCCTTGATTAAAGATTTGTTCATATTTGTAATTTTAAAAATGACATCTGGACACAGAATTCGAACCCAAAACATGATGATACAGCTATATCCGTAATATAAATATAATTTCCAAGCTTGGTTAGTTTTGTATAATTAATTGTACAACTGTTAGATTACTTCCAAGATACGTTGTCACACCGGCTCACGTTTCCGGCTAGGATTACAACCACGTGGATGATGATAGACTATGCTAGTTCGAATCACAAACACAGCCATTCTCAAAATGAGCAGAAAAGCGGTTTGTTTATGCTCTACTCTTGTTTTGGAAGATTCATACACTGCATCCTATTATAGAGTGATTGTGCTCGAGGCAAAAATTTATCTGACTGGAGAAAATAAATGAGCTCGCCACAGCGTCCCTCAGGACATTTTATTTTCAAGTAGAGAGTGGGAGGGGGTCGCAATTTTTTTTTTATTTCTTTACCATCTGTTTCCCCCACTTTGAGATTAAATAATTCAACCCGTTTTCTCTACGTAATAATATCTCCTGCCCTTGTCTGAATTCTTTACAAATGGGAAATCGAGGGTCAGGAAAGGAAAACGCATCAATACTCAAAATGGAGTTAACTTTTAATTATATTTTAAAGTGTACATTCTAAACACAGGGCATAGTTTACAAACTAAGACAGAAACATGGAATCAGGGTTTGAAGGCTTCATGAATTTGTTTGGTATATTCTTGAGTTTTACATTCCTTGACAGCAGGCGAGACAACTTAACTGACCGAGTAATAGCATGCATTTCCCGACCGTGTTCGTTTCATAATTTTCAATATAATATCGTTACTGTTAGTTAAAATTGTTGATAAATGTTTAAACGCATTAATCCTATCAAATGATATGTTGTTAAAAGTAATCTCTAAATTATCGACCCCAACTTATGATCTCTGTGAAATATCATATACTTAGTCTTTTCAATGCTCACTTCTAAACTTAATTCCTTGCTATATCCACTAATACAATAATCATATTTCTTGCCACAGTTTCCCTACTATTACTCTACAGTCATCTGCTTCTCCTAATAGCTGCATTGTACCCTCCCCTACTCTATGGCTTTACACTAATAGCAGAGTCGGGCTAGATTAATAGAGTGTTTTATTCTAGTTGCAGGGTAAAATGGGGTAAACATGAAATCAGATAATTAAACTTTTATAATCGATACATAATAATAATAAAACTTTTAGGATATGTTTGTAAACTCAATATTTTGTGGGAAGTTTTTTCCCTGTATAGCATAAATGATAAAAGACAAAATAATACATTTTAGTAATTTTTCTGTTTGTCTATTTGTCTGTTTTTAGTAAACTCTAAAAGTACTTGCTGGATCGAAACGGGACTTATTCTGTTGTACTCTTTATTTTTATGAATAAAGTGCAACTTATACACCCTCACGCTAGCTCATCAGCGAGTGAAACAGTGAACATACGTCGCGGCTGGTTGGTGAGGGTACAAAGGGTGGCACTTGATTCAAACAGGGAGGAGGGGTCGAGTTCGTGTTTCTTCAGGAATATTACAGATTTACATTTGATCAGACTTTGGGAAATATTGAAGGGGAAAAAGTCCATAAAAAACAAATTTAGTTTATTTTTACGACAGCTCTTACCACCCGTCCGAGAAAATCCACATATCGACGCTAATAAGGTAAGAATGAGGAATATAGTATTTAGAGGAAATGAACCTGCATTTGCGTGGAGGGAGAGTGGAAAATCATTTGGGGAGACAAAAACCTTTAGTTAACTTCACCTCCCTTTCACCGGTACCAGAACCACCACACCACCCAGTCCCTCGACCGGTAAGTTATCACTTTTAAAGGGGGAGGACATTATTTCAAAAAATTATTATTTTATAGGTCACGCTGGGAATTGAACCTGGAAACAGATGCACCTTCTACTAAGATAAGATATCGGATTAGAACATTATGGACTTGTTTGTATTTGTAGGTAGTTTGACACTCTTGTGTTATTAGACCTGGTTAGAATTCACTCCGGGCTTTGTCCGTGAAAGCTACAACACAATGTTTTAAAATCATAAATAATCTACAACTTCTACATATTATATAATAATGCAATTTTATTGTTCTAAAGATTATTAATTATATGTTTTTATACTTTCTTATTAAACTAAACAACACTAGTATTTGTTAACTTTTTTTTTGTTTTTTTTTTGCTCCAGGTACGGCTTCATTTATGTCTTGACTGGTTTCACTCTGGGCGAGTTCGCAAGGTAAGATGTTGAAGTCTCTCATTTGACAGCTTCTCTCCTGCTTTTGGATTGACACATACAATCAAGTTTACGTAGGAAGGACATTATCTGACAGCTAGAAACATAACTGGATCTTCTTTCACTTGTCATGTAATATACAGCTGTCGCTTCTGACATACACTATCAATACTTAAAAAATATCAATAATAATATAGTAAAATGTTATACATATTGACTGTGAAACATATGTTTGTATTTGCTAAAATGCTCTTAATATGAAAATTTGACTGTATCTCCCCATTCCTCTGTGTTATGAATAGTATTGACGTTCATTATGTTTTATTTCTTTATGTCCCCCTATAATATGTCCGGACAGTCAGAAATTAATTACGACAGTGGGTTAGGGATGATGAAGTTACACTCTTGAGGTAATGCGCCCAAATTGGCCTGGAGGGAGAGATAAAACAAATCCCCCAGTACGCCCGAGTGAGATTCCAACTCTGACCTCTCCATTAGTGATATATGACGTTTAGTCCGCGTGCCCACTAATATGAGTCATTGATGTAAAATTTGTTTAAGTTTTACTCTAAAAAGTCAACTTTCCTTTCCTTGGGTTGTATTAGTAATTCTATATTAATAAAAAGTACCTTCTTATTGGTAGATCGGTGGCTTGGAGTCAATTGGATAAACGGATGCTCAATATATATTTTTTCAAACATACGAACTAGAGAACAACAATTTTAAAATATTTCAAAGTGTATTTTTAATTTCCTTCTTGGTATCTCATTATGCGGTGTTGTGTTTAACTTTATCGTTAATAATTGTTGGTTAAAATTTCAATCCTGAATGTCTAATGATTATGTAACTATTTGGTATTTATAATTTTTTAGCTAACTTTAAAATATTATGGAAACAAGGCGTCTCACAGTTTGGTTGGAAAATGAGGAATATTCTTATAATAATGTCTGGAGCGTCAAACCATCAACGAAAACAAGCCGCGTTAAAACAAAGTTTTAGAACAACATTCTTTCTTCCCATGAAAATTGGCTTGTGGCGAGCTACAAACTGGAGAACCTTACAAACTATGTGGGAATGCTTTCAAATGTGTGCAGGATATCCGTGTATTACCACGTGTCCGGAGTATCCGTATATTACCACCTGTCCAGGATATCCGTGTATTACCACATGTCCGGAGTATCCATGTATTACCACCTGTCCAGGATATCCGTGTATTGCCACGTGTCCGGAGTATCCATATATTACCACCTGTCCAGGATATCCGTGTATTGCCACGTGTCCGGAGTATCCATGTATTACCACCTGTCCAGGATATCCGTGTATTACCACATGTCCGGAGTATCCATGTATTACCACCTGTCCAGGATATCTGTGTATTACCACCTGTCCGGGATATCCGTGTATTACCACCTGTCCGGAATATCCGTGTATTAACACGTGTCCGGAGTATCCATGCATTACCACCTGTCCGGGATATCCGTGTATTACCACCTGTCCGGAGTATCCATGTATTACCACATGTCTGGAGTATCCGTGTATTACCACCTGTCCGGAATATCCGTGTATTACCACCTCTTAGTTTTATCCGTGTATTACCACCTGTCCGGGATATCCGTGTATTAACACCTGTCTGGAGTGTCCGCGTATTACCACCCTCTTAGTTATATCCGTGTATTACCACCTGTCCGGAGTATCCGTATATTACCACCGGTCCGGGATATCCGTGTATTACCACCTGTCTGGAGTGTCCGTGTATTACCACCCTCTTAGTTATATCCGTGTATTACCACCTGTCCGGAGTATCCATATATTACCACCGGTTCGGGATATCCGTGTATTACCACCTGTCCGGGATATCTGTATATTACATCCTGTATGGAGTATCCGTGTATAACCACCCTCCTAGCTATATCTGTGTATTATTACCTGTCCGGGATATCTACATCTAAGGGGAATCAAAAGGAACATTATCTAATGGCAGTATTATTAAAAAAATTTATAGCAAAATAAATTATTGGTCTAGAATAAATAAACTATTGCTCCAGTATTTGTGTTCAGGTTAATATCTTCCTATACAGTTGGTAATATCAACAGTTTCTTTATACTACTTCTCTACATAAGGTAGTATTAACAGTTGCTTTATACTACTTCTCTACATAAGGTAGTATTAACAGTTACTTTATATTACTTCTCTACAGTTGGTAATATCAACAGTTTCTTTATATGACTTCTCTACAGTTGGTAATATCAACATTTGTTTTATATTACTTCTATACAGTTGGCAATATCAACATTGTATATTAATTCTCTACGGTTGGTAATATCAACAATTGTTTTATATTACTTCTCTATGGTTGGTAATATCAACAGTTGTATAATAATTATCTGCGGTTGGTAATATCAACAGTTGTTTTATATTACTTCTCTATAGTTGGTAATATCAACAGTTGTTTTATATTACTTCTCTATAGTTGGTAATATCAACAGTTGTTTTATATTACTTCTCTATAGTTGGTAATATCAACAGTTGTTTTATATTACTTCTCTATAGTTGGTAATATCAACAGTTGTTTTATATTACTTCTCTATAGTTGGTAATATCAACAGTTGTTTTATATTACTTCTCTATAGTTGGTAATATCAACAGTTGTTTTATATTACTTCTCTATAGTTGGTAATATCAACAGTTGTTTTATATTACTTCTCTATAGTTGGTAATATCAACAGTTGTTTTATATTACTTCTCTATAGTTGGTAATATCAACAGTTGTTTTATATTACTTCTCTATAGTTGGTAATATCAACAGTTGTTTTATATTACTTCTCTATAGTTGGTAATATCAACAGTTGTTTTATATTACTTCTCTATAGTTGGTAATATCAACAGTTGTTTTATATTACTCTCTACAGCTGGTAATATCAACAGTTGTATAATAATTCTCTACGGTTGGTAATATCAACAGTTGTTTTATATTATTTCTCTATAGTTGGTAATATCAACAGTTGTTTTATATTATTTCTCTACAGTTGGTACTATCAACAGTTGCTTTAAATTACTTATCTACAGTTGGTAATATCAACAATAATAATTGTTGATATTACTTATCTACATTTTATAATATCAACATTAATAATTGTTGAATATGAATTTGGACAGAAAACTTTTAAATGAAGGAAAATGTCCTGGTTAAAAGCCACCATACAAGAACTGTTAAGATGTTTGGAAAACTGAGATAAATATTCCACTGGAACAACATTAATATTTATTTTGGACAAGTGTTTTGTTATAAAGACTGTTGAAATATTGACCTTAGCTCGTGACAGTACCCCCTACCCCTCTCCTAAAGCAGGTGGATCTGAAATGTATCTCGCAGCTCTGGCTCTGGTACTTTATGTTAAATATAAAACGTGCATTTTGAAATTCTCAGATTTGTTTTCGAACTCATCCATCAAAGAAGGAAATAATAGGGGGCAGTAGGGGGAGGATGTTCAACATGTTGGCGAATTGAAACTTTGACGAATAAGAACTGAGCCTTGAACATTCCCCCCTTCCCCCCCTATGGTTTCCTATATTTGAGGCCGGGCGTGAATTGTAGCGAGGGGCGCCGGAAGGTTCGCAACCCTCAGCCTCCCGGACCCAAACTGGATCGATGCAGGGGTGGGCTAACCCCCCTTCCCCTGGAGAAATAGAAAGGGTTGATAATTGATACACTCATTTCTCAGTTCTACCTGATGGTCGGAGACCACTCAAATTTGATTTTTCTTTATCTGTTATTTGTGCTTTTCATATTTCCTGGGAAATATAATAATAACATATTTTATTAGGGTTCAATTCCCGACAGGTCCGAAATATGTATAGTATGTGAAATATATACTTACCCTTTACAATTGATGAATTAATGACCGGGGGGTTGGGTGTTGTGCTGTGATAGATTTAATTTAGTTTGTGAGTCTTATTCTCACATAATCAGTCGGTTCAGAAAGTGCACGTTACATACCACACGTCAAATAAAAATAATAATGATTGTATTTAGAATAGCGTTGATATATAGTTTTTCTACATTTCATAAGACATTATATTTTACTTTCTCACTAAATGCATTTTTTGTAGGTCTACTCAACATAATTATTTTTTGTTATTTGGGATTGAATGCATTCTCTGATTATTCCAGCGTTCCGGTATATCTCTCAATGTCCCTGCATAATTCCCAGTGTCCCCGTATATCTCTCAGAGTCCTTATATATCTCCTAGTGTTTCTGTATATTTCCCAGAGCGCCTGTATATCTCCCAATGTCTTTGTATATCTCCCAGTGTCCCTGCATATCTCCTAGAGTCCCTGTGTCTCTCTCAGTGAATGAACATCCTCAGGCCTTAGGCCCGGTGCCCACGAGTGAACTGTATCTGGTGACGCTAAGTTGACGCCACGTCACAGCACCCAGAACAGTTCACACTAGTGACCTGCGTTCTGGTGACGCTAAGTTGACGCCACGTCACAGCACCCGGAACAGTTCACACTAGTGACCTGCGTCTGGTGACGCTAAGTTGACGCCACGTCACAGCACCCGGGGCAGTTCACACTAGCGACTTGCGTCTATTTGGACGCAACTCTCGGCCTCAGTCAGTTTGAAGCCATGGCCGTGATAAGTAAACTCCGAGAGCGAGGAAAAAAATAGGCCGACTTATCTTTGCTGTACACAACCCTAATATCCCAACATGGACTTATAAGTCATATTATTGATATCTGTAACACTAATGTATGGGCATTTTGACTAACATCTGGTCTCTACTCATTATTTTATAAATTAATAGTGGTTGTAACATGTTTCAAGTATTTGATCAATTTTTATTGTGAAAATAAATGGTAGGTAATAATGTATCTAGTTTTAATGCACTTTTATTATAATTTCAGAATAATCCGGGTAATCCATATAACACATGGTCTCAGTTAGTCCTTATAAACATAGTCCCACTGTAAATATAAATTGTTTTCCCAATTCAGAAAAATTATTAGAATAAAAATTGAGAGATAACTCGCCAAATTGCTTTAGCATTATGGCTTCCATTTCATCAGTTTTTGTATCTGGCGTCTTGCATATCTCCATCCATGATGTTTTTATTTTATTTCTGTCCTGCTATTCTTCTAGAGACGACTTCCAAATGACAGGCCTATCTCACACCTCATTGATCAAAGGCTCTGTGTCTATTTACTCCTCCCTTCTGACTGTACACTGATTACCGTCACAATGACGCGCGCAGTTCGTGTGCATTACTTTATGTCTTCACAGGGATTGACAGAACGCCGAGCGGTAGCGTCACCGCCGCGTTTTGCAGAAATCCGCGTCACTAGTTTTGACGCAACGATGATGCCAACTTGACGCCAGACCTTGCGTCCTGTGTGAACTCCATTATTTGAATCAAAGTGATGCTGAGACGCGACTGCAAAGATGACGCACGTCGCTTGTCGGCACCGGGCCTTACAGTTACTAAAGAGATCAAGCGAATAAAGCTTTCCCTGCATACAAATAGTTAACTTGACAAAAGAGTCAGAAGACTTGTAAATCCGCTCACGCTGATGATTGATCTACCCTGCGGCGGGGTTAGAGGGGGAGGGGCTTAGGGAGATGCCTTAGTAACCATAAAAGATATAAGTTTCACACGAAAAAAAAAGTGTTCTTCCTTCTAAAACTTTTTTCCATTTATTTTGCCTCTGGCACGAGGTCTAGTGAAAATATACGGCTGACTAAAGATTCTCCGTCGCTAATTTATTCATCCTGTGGCCTCTAAAGTCGCCTCTTTGGCTTTTTAGAAGGGGAGGCGGCTGGTCACGGTTTCAATCTCTTAGGTAAATGAAGGGAAACGAGGACCAGAAAAAATTTCATCTTTCTTAAAAAGTTTTTATTTTTTATTTTTAAAAACCCAATTTTGTGTTAATAAAGCCAATGCATATTCGTGAGTCTGACCGCTACGAGGATTACACAGAATAAATGTAACGTAGTCAACGTGAACACGTGATCTACGGCTATTATCTATGAATGTAATGTACTATTGAATAATAGTAGTCATCTGTTTTCCATCTAACTTAATAATCCAGGAGATATTTCATCTTGAAATCCAAAGAAAAATGTTAAGCCTGTAGTAACTATAGTAACATGACATAATTCTTAACATGATCTACTTAGCATGTTTTGTTTGGAGGGAGCGAGATCTACTGTCCACACAACTGCGAGTTTATAAGTTATAAATGGTGTGACCTTTCTTCAATGTTATCTACCTTACATTTATTCTGTTCCATCTTCTAAAAATGGTGGTTCAACGCATCGGGCTTTAGTTACACTTATGTTTTTTCATCTCTCATCTCTAGTCAGAAACAACCACTAACCATGATCTGGTACTAATGCCCGGTATTTACCGATACTCCCTGTCTCTGTTCATGCTTCGTGACGTCATGACGCGAGGCCATGTCCTCCAATAGGAAGTAGGGGCTCTCACCAAACCAAGAACAAAGTCAACACTGTAAGACCTAGAAAAAACGAGATTCAAGGATCATGGTTTTGGTCGAATGGTAGAGGGGGCTGGGGGTGTTGTTCTAGGGGGAAATGATACGGGTGTTTGTCTAAGCTGTGTAAAAAATACTCCTGGGCCCTGCCATTGCTAAAGTTTTATGGTTGGTTGCCTATATGCCAGGTGTTGGCAACTAGTCGGTCCATCCAGCGGTAATTTTCACTTTATTTTGTAATTAAACTACATCGGCATTAAAAGTAGATCTTTGAGCCTTCTAAACACTCAAATATATCAATTAGTACTTTCAAATAATATATTTTAGTGTGACCAGATACCTTTGATCGGTTATAATCGGTTATGTGCTTTTTGAAAATTTGTGGGAGTGCAACTAGGCTATAGAGGGTTGTGTTTGGAGTGAAAAGCTATTACTTCTCAAGCAGATATTTGTAAATGAAAAATATATATACAGCAGGATGCGAGAGTTTAGTTGTTAAGGCTTTCATCGTAACTACGTTTAAATTTTATTTTCCAAATGTGAAGTTCGTATTTAATATAGTCACATACATTCATTACGTGTTTTTGTTTGCGTTTGTAATATTTTGTGTACATTTAAAACCATTTTTGATAAATTTGAGGTAATTTAATATTTCAATTTTTTTTATAATGTTTATGGGACATGTTTATGGGCATTGATTATCACTAAAGTTCCTACCGCACAAGAAAGGAGGCAGCGATCATCTTCACATAGTGTTTGGTTCAATACTCAACAGTAGCGGATTCATTTGGTGTCGATAACAAAACTTTAGTGTTTTATTCTATTCAGCTTTATTTACACTTGTCCACATCCCTCTAAGTGGGGAATCTGCACAAACTTTCAACTAGTCGAGCCATATATGCTCTAGAGTCATTTGTAAGGCGGAGGGAGAATATGCTTCTTCCTGAACACATTATCTCTGGTTCTTTTTCACTCTAATGCTGTGAATGAAAAAAAACTCTTGTTGAGTTTTGTTTAAAACGATCTGAGGGGTAGAGTATCTTGTGAGGTGAGAGGGGGAATATTAAGTGCTCCATGAAGCGCATCTCACTTGTCTTCTCCCCCATCCTCCACCCATCCTCCACCTCGGGGCTGGAGGCAACAGCAGCGCAAGGAAGGAGCCTTCACAAAATACATTCATAGCACGCAACTATATTAATATTATCTATCAGAAGTGACAAATACAGGCCACATTACTTGAAGTGTGAATAAGTGAAAGTAGATCTAGGAATGTTTCTAGGTTTTAAATTTTGTTTCTTACTATGTGAATCTGATTACAGTCCAATTTTCATAGAACAAATCTTATATGACAGCTAGAAAATCAACCAGATATATCATATATTCATATGTCAAGCTATGTTATCTGCAGCTGTAACTTTTGATGTATAGGACGTAGCTATAGGTGAACTGTTCAAGCTATAAAAAAAACGTAACTATAGACTAATTGTGCAAGCTATAGGATGGGACTATAGCTGAACTGTTCAAGCTATAGGATGGGACTATAGCTGAACTGTTCAAGCTATAGGATGGGACTATAGATAAACTCTTAAAGCTATAGGACGGGAATATAGATGAACTGTGCAAGCTATATGACGTAACTATGTATGAATTGTGCAAGCTATAGGACGGGATTATAGATGAACTGTGTAAGCTATAGGACGTAACTATGTATGAACTGTGCAAACTATAGAACTTAACTATAGATTAACTGTTCAAGCTATAGGAGGGGAATATAGATGAACTGTGTAAGCTATAGGACGGGACTATAGATGAACTGTGTAAGCTATAGGACGTAATTATAGATGAGCTGTTCAAGCTATAGGATGGGACTATAGATGAACTGTTCAAGCTATAGGAGGGGAATATAGACGAACTGTTCAAGCTATAGGAGGGGAATATAGATGAACTGTGCAAGCTATAGGCCGTGCCAACTGGTTATTTCACAGAAAGATAGGTTACGTTAGTAAACATTTAACAGTTGTTTAAATAAACACAATAATAGTTGTAATCCTGAGATTAATTATTAATGTTGGTAATATCTTGTCTCGTTACAATATCAATTTATCACGTTTAGAATATTAAGTACTCTTATAAATATGGTAAAACCAAAGTTATTAGTAATCAATATTCAGGGGATTAAATGTTCATTTATGAACTAACTTACAAGCTAACTTAATCCTAGAACAGATACAACAGCCAGTCCCCCAGCGGTTAATTCCCCAGAGTAACAGAAAAAAGCCTCAATTTCACGAATTATACACTTTTTGGTCATGCCAGAAACTGAACACACGACCTTTCTCTCGGTAGATAGACTCGCTACCATTTAAGCTTAGGTCTCAAAATAAATCAATGCTATTAATGATTCAATCAAAGGAAGGGTAGAAATGACGAGGAAATGCAGCCGGAATTGCGTGGGTAGTTTTCTAAAAGTGAGTTTCACTGTAACCCACCTCTCCTATTGTTTGTCACGTGGTTAAGTCATCAGGTTCGCAATATAGTGTTTTGTTGGCGACTGAAAAATCTTGATTCGAATCAAGTTCGAATGGGGGTGGTTTTACACATGAGTTCTCGCATTGTGTTTAATGTGGATGCATTTAAACTAATATAGCTTTATCCTCCACATTGTAACAGGTTATTAAAATAATAAACTTTGTCAATTTTAGTCTGACATCTTAGTTGAATCAGTAGCTTATCTGTATCTTGATTGGACGGGACAGTGATAGACTTCTGGAGGAGTACAAATCTGGTCGTTTTGAAGTTGAGTTGGTTTGTTTTAGCTAAATATCTAGTCAGTTGCTACAATCGTTATATAACTAATTAGGTTAGGTTTCAAATAGACCGTTCACCGGTGCATAGGAGTACGGACAAACAACTAGCGTGTTTTAGTTTATTTTATAAATAAAATACATACAATATGGAAGCAGGATAGCAGTTTGTGTGGTTTACAAGTACAATTGGGTTGGTGAGAGAGTGTGTATTGTGATGCCAGCATAGTTTTTTAGTAGTCTTTAATTGTGATTTATTATCCAGGGGATAGGAGGTGTCATTGGGGTGGTGTGGGGGTCATTGGGTTGGTTTGTATGGGTTTTATTCATGTCCAAACTTGTTCACTCCTGTCCCCATTTGATTTTTTGCTTCATTTAATTTTCTGCCCCATTTGATTGTATGTGTGCATAATTGTTTTTTTATCTTTATCTCTGTAGAGAGGGTTTTGGGTGGAAGTTTTTACTTATTGGTGGGGGAGCGTACAGTCTCGGGCATTGGGCACTCCTCCCACGACGTCCCATAAAATGTTTCCAATTCTGCCCGTGGGGGCGGAAGCGTGCAGGAGCATCCTCTCTCGACGGCTGTCTAACAGAGTGTGTGAGCTACTGATCCGGTCTCCCTGTCGCAAGCCTCTGAATCTATTTTGATGTCACAACCCTCCCCCCAGGCATTGAGTTTTCACTGATGACTCATACATGTCGCCAGTTTGGCGTCTCGACAAGACAAGTCTAGACAGGAATAGATCACGACCGACAGGAATAGATCGTATTTCTATGATGGCATGGGGCTAACGAACTGGTGTCCTCTGTCCCTCCTTAAATGTAGCAAAGGTTTATTTACATTGCAATGGAGTTTTTTCCTTTGTACTTGTTGGTCTTCTATGTGGAGATGGGTTTTCCCCGGTGATATCATCGCTCATTAGGGTGATGTCGCATCTATAGAGCATTTACACAGCTCTGATTATGGAAAATTAGGGGCCTTTCTCAAATAGAAGTCTCACAGTGATTTATAATCCTCAGTTCGGGGCTGCTTTACCCCCAAAAAAGTCTAATAGAATTGTTTGCATGATATCTACAGTTGACATGTGGGGATGTAGGTATCTGCCATATCAACATCGACCACTATTGGCAAAGAGAGTGTGGTAGGGAGGAATATGGTAGAAATATTCCAGCGTTTACGTGGAGTGAGGGAGAGAATAAACCATTTAGTGAGAACTAGTAACAATACACCTCAGTGGAGATTTGAACCCCCAACCTGCACAGACATAACTAAATGATCTACACGCACCCTTTCTGGCCACACGTCTATATATTAATTAAGTTAATGTGGTAGGGATGATTAAGAAAATGTTCCAGCATTAAACCTGGAGGGAGAACTACCAACAGTTTACTCAGCAGGGATTCGATTCCAGCCTCCCCACCAGAATTAGATGAGCCTGGCATTTAGACGGCGTGCCTATAAGGATTCGAGCCTCGATATATTTCGCAGGGCTAGCACAGCTAATGTCTGTTAGAACGGCTATCCAACCAAATGCTTCCAGCCATTAGTTTAGTGTACCCCGCATTTGCGAGTCCCCTGCAAGAGATAGATTAGCCTGAGATTTGATGGCGTGCCCATAGGGATTCGATCCTCGATATACTTCTTGGGGCTAGCAGCGCTAATGTCTGTTAGAACGGTAATCCAATCAAATGCTTCCTTCCCATGGTTGAGTGCACCCCACATTTGCGAGAGTGAGATATAAGGTGAAATAAAAAATCAGTTAAAGCTGGTCGACTGGATTTTCCGTTTAATATAATTAGACCAGGTATAATGTGTGTGTGTGTGGGAAAACCATACAAGCCTGTCCCCCAACTGGTGGATTACTGAGAGTATATCAGAACTTAGTGGGTGCGTGAGCACAATTTACGGGTAACTGTAAATCTATGCTGTTTTACATGAATCAATCGCTCACCATCACCAAATTGGTGGTTCAACAAGTCGAGACAAGAATAATCCCGGGAAACCCAGCAGTGCCAGTTTGCCGGCTCGACATGTCGCGCCAGGATTGAGTGATGTCGCAATCCTCCCCAGAAATCGGTTTCCTTGTGACGTCAGATACTCATACCTGATACCAGTTTGGTGGCTCAACAAGACAAGTCAAGACAGGAATAGCTCACGTTCTTGAAACAGTGAGGCCATTTACCCTGTTTATATTGTACCCCACAAGATCACGTGATATCGATCATGGCAGGGAGGGGGACGAATATATAAGGGGCTCACTTGGTCGACTATTTATAAGCATTTGTAGAATGGATCAAGATGGACAATTTACAGAAACTGGTGAATATTGTTGAAACCGTGTAGGCTGTAAAATTATGTGATCTAATCGTCGATCAAAAGTACTCGGTGGATAAATAAAAAGCAGTCAGTACAAAGTTCGGGAGACTCCTAATAACCTATCTAAACGGCTATCTTTGTGTATTTTTAACCTGTCATTTTGGTAATCTAAAATATGAAGACGTGTGTGAGCTTGACAAGGAAAAACTGATATTTACCTGCACCTGAGTAAAACCCGGTACACCTACCATTGCAAACTTTGAACGTGATTAAGAGACGGGTAGCAGCATCGAGTCATTGACAACACATCTTCACTGGCAGCTGGAACAAGTTTAGCATCAGTGCAAGATATCATATTCTGAAAATTGAAAAATGACACCTTGACATGGAAATTGATACCCAGGACCTTTGGTTTAGTACGCCAATGCTATACCTACTAAGCTATCTAAGAATCGTCCCGTGCCCAGGGTCATTCTTCACTCATATTTTAAGGCAGATTCTATGATGGACGTGCGGAAATCGTCGGCTACAAATGTATAATTTTATTAAGATCACAAGCTATCAGATAACGCAGCCACCTTCAACTCGGTAGTTGCGTTAATGCTGCCCCTTGTACACTTATTATAATAGTAAGGAATTGCATATTTAAGAGTCAAATAGCCAAATCTATTATTTATGCTTTTAGTGAGGATTACTCCATCTAGTTATCAGATTCTGAAAATTAAAAATGACGTGTACTAGTAAATTTCACCAGATTAGGGAAATAGTACTCTGTATTAAAGACAGTGGATAGGTTAAAGAATAAGAAAATCATCCAACGCGTTTAGCGTGCAGATGTGCTCACCATACTTAGAACCAGCTATATTAACTTAATGTTTGTGGGTCATACGATTGCGGGGCGTGCCTACATGACAGCAGAAAGTATTCTGTGCGGCTGTGAGTGTTAGACATGTAATTTACTACCACGACATAGGTGTACTACAGGATCGAGGTTACATCGAATTTTGTGACTTTACCTGTCACACGATAATAGCGACTGAAGTACTAACCTACGATAGAATCAAGGAGTCTTACCTGTGTGATATGACATGTGCTGTGTACAATTTCCGCAAAGGAGATGTTGTTGCCATGTTTCCCAGGCCTCCACTATCCTTCCAAACTCCACACCATCCACCACCATCCTTCTTGATGCCACAGCCACGCCCCCACCCCCAGAGATACCAGCGTACCCAACGCCAGAGTAACCTGAGTACACATCGCCAGAGTCACCTGCCTACCAAACATCAGAGTCAGCAGAGAACTCATAGCTAGAGTAACCTGCGTGCCCACCACCGACGTAGGAGGTAAAGTCCAAAGAACCCATAAATCTCGAGGATTTAACAATGTATAAAACTTATTCAAATGTTAAAATTATGGGTGAAACGTGCGATGACTACATAATCTGTTTGGACAGTTTCGGTAACGTCTTCTTTCCAAAGTCTACCTATTATTTGGATTGTAAGAGATTTAAATCTAAACCACGCTGTATGATATATCTTTGAGGACAAAGTATGATGTTAAAAATGAATTAAAAAACTAGGTGCGCTCCCTGAATATATGTTACCGTAGTCTTATTCCACTGCGTTTTTATTCTCACAAACTCTGCTGACGTCATTGGAGCTAGCAGTGACATATTGGTGGAATATTTTCGACATTTTGAAAGACGTTTACTATGTGAGAAGGAACACGTATACATATGTTATTATACTATTCCTAAGCTAACTCAGTTTGTGAGTAGAGGGCGTTGCTGCTTGAGCGACAGCGTTTTTTCTTCCGAGAGGTGGACAGGGATATTTATTTACACAATTTCTTTCGCTGCATCTTCAGTTAGAATTATGTCATTTAAATGTGTCATTTAAATGTAGTATTTGTGAGGGATCCTATGCAAAGCTCTCTAACCTTATTAGACACAAATATCACTGTCATCAAACACATCCAAATCCTGCTACATAGGCTCACTAAGATGCCTGTTGGGACAAGGAGGTATTGTGCAGTGCATTAGACCTGATCGAAAAAGAGGAATACAATCGTGTCAATTGCTTAAACAAACTTGAGAAAAACAAAATGTATAACGTTGTGCTAACAGAAGAGGCCAGCAATGAATCGAACGTTATTGTACTTGATGATGTGAGAAGAGTAAGACTGCCAGGTAAAAACTTTGGAGACACTGTCAATAGGCGTTCTAGCGCCTCTCGGCGTGTCCTGAACTATTTTGGAGGTGACTCCTACACATTTTCTAGATGGTAGAAGAGATGATATTCTCTCCCGGTTTTTTTTTATTATATAAAATAATTATTATATGTTTGTCTTGCTATCACAATTATATAATTCATGATGCACTCTAAACTCTCAACTTAATTACCTGTAGTGGTCACAAGACCTAGATAATAATAATAATAATAATAATAATAATTTTGCTGCTTGTAAATACAAAACTATATGTTTTTGTGGCTGCACAATATTAATGTTTTAAATTAAATTAATTAACTGCTGTTTGTAAATAAAAAACTAGTAATAAAATGTTATTATTTTAAAAAATCCTTAAAACACGCTGCTTGGAAATCCTTGGATATTCAAAGAGATAGCAATATATAGTGGACTTACCACTTTTGTGGTTTTACATGACAGCTAGCAGAAGCTAGCAATTGGTATCAGTTACGCCAACATTGTCTAAAAATAACTTTTGTCACCATATTTGGAAACAATTATTATTTACTAATTACTACTATTATAATTACTAAAAATATTATCAATCACTTTTAACAATACTTCCTCAAAGATTACAGTATAATTTCTCTTTTCATAATCAAATGTAAGAAAAAAAAGCCTAGTGATTTCATTTTAGTTTTTCTTTTCATTCTTGTGGCAATTACCGGTTAAATAGAGCGTTAAATTTTACATTTAATGTTATTATATTCAGATATTAATATTTTTATAGCTGCCCTCGTATATCTTTAACATAAATAAATGGTTTGTGATAATAAAGAGGAAATAACATTCAAAATGTTTGTGAAATAATATAAAGTTTAAATCTTGTAAACAACGAGTATTAACACAATGGCCGAATCACGGGCAGAAGAACTCTTTCTTTTATACGTCACAGCCGGATTTTATGCTGTGGCCATATTTGTTTACAAAATGTAAGGCCACTTTTAACGTTCTCTTGCTTTTAATAATTAATTTTAATTAAACAGCAAAAGAAAACTTCAATATTAAGCTACGAACTAAACGGTTATTCTCATAACCAAAATATTACACTTTTAAAATACAATATAACATAGAATTATCGTATACAATAAAGTTGTTAAAACTACGTGGGTCAATCAACAAGTTGAACAAAATACTTTATATAGTTTAGTACTATTTATTGGTATTTATGCGTGTCTATGCTACCCGTTAATAATTTTATTACTAATTTGAATAGTACAGTGTCTTTTTTGAACATTAATTTGGCTAGTTAGTAATCTGTGTGTTCTTTTGTGAATATTATTTCGTTGTGTGAGCGTGTTATCCTCGGAAAATAAACGGATTTTTTGGTGATCTTTGAATAATTATTTATCTAATATAACATTAAAGCGTGTGATAAAATAAAATAGCGAGTGTTTCTCAGTGATCTATATACTTTATTCGAAAATTAAAGTCTATCAAGACTATAAAATAAATCTTTTAACCCCAATATTGTGGTGTGTTGCCCTCTAGGCCAAACCTCGAGTTTTAAAATTTTTACATTCCAAACAAATCTGTGAAGTGTAATAAAAATTACTTTCGAGTCTTTATCTAGTGTTTATTAAATAAATAACAGACTAAGACTTTGAGTTATAAGTTATTGTATTTTTATTAGAAACTTTGTTACAACTGTTTAAGAGGAGTGAATCTAAAATAGATTTTTGTTAGTTAGGATAGCTTTTGATTTGTCATTGTTATTTATTTTATAGGCCTAAACATATTTTCTAGGATATTGATTGATATTGATATATTGTTAAAACTGTTTAAGAGGAGTGAATATGAAATAGATTTTTGTTAATTAGGATAGCTTTTGATTTGTCATTGACATTTATTTTATAGGCCTAAACATATTTTCTAGGATATTGATTTTTGTTTGTTAAATTATTTAAAGTCATTATAAATAGGCCTACATATTAAAACAATATAATATAACAGATTGTAAAGGAGAGCACAAGCCTGAGGTTGTGTAAGACTTTGGTTAAGTTATTAATCTGTCGCTTTCGCAAGACAATTCAACATTTACTTGTAAGAGGCGGTCGACGAATGATGGAAAAAGATTTATAGTTTTGCATGCTGGTTCAAGAAAGGGCTTTGTGGAAGGTGCTGAATTATTGTTTGCATCAAAGAAGACCACAGGAGATTATCACGGGGAAATGAACGGGGAAAATTTCGAAACCTGGATGAAAAACCAGCTACTGATTAGCCTCGAGGAACCTTCCATTATTGTTCTTAACAATGCTCCATATCATTCTGTACAGGTTAGTGAAAACCTCATACAAGCTTACACAACGCACACACATTAAAGGCATTTTCACTCCAAAAAGTGTTTAAACACTTTCACAACTGTAATTTCCACATTTTAAAAATCAATCTTATTATCTAAGCTAATTTGTAAAATAGATTTATACACTAAAGTCTTTAAGTATCTCTATATCAAGGATGTCTAGTCACAACACCAAAACTTTCTTTTTGTCCTTGATTGGTTTTATCCAAGTTTTGTAAATACAATTTTAATATTATATGTGAATTTTAGACTTGTCAAGCCATGTTTTAATTCAGTTGGTGTTAATCACTTTATTGTAGAATTTTTTTTTATATTTTGTAGCTCATTAAAAGCAAAGCAAAGCAAAATAAAATAATTTTTTTTAAATATTAAAAGTCAAATAATCCATATAACTATTTAGGAGTTTTCTATCTAAGTTTTAACTTTATTACCACTCCTTACTTTAAACTACTTTAGAATGTTTTCTGATTATTATTATTATTATTATTATTATTATTATTATTATTATTATCGCACCGTCTTTATACCCATTTGGGTTATACGCACTTACACTAATGTGTAACGGTAGGATAATTGTGAAATGAAATGGAGGACCTACAGTTTAACATGGGATCCGAACCACGGTGGAAGCCTGGCATTACACACATTCACAAGTTGTGATTAATACACATCTTGTCAGAGGTCAAGAAAGGGTTTGGAAATCAAATAAATTTGTGCCGGGACTGAGGAATGAACCCCGGACCCTCAGTACAGAAGTCTGACACCTTACCCCTAGACCACCAGGTCACCAACATGTTGTAATACTCTTAAAAATGTTTGACTTTTTTTTCTATTTGTAGTAATTGATATTCAGATTTTTCACATTTATTAATGTTGTTAATAATACTAATATTAACAAAAAAAAATGGATTTTTTAAAATAATTTTCTATAAGAAAATTGGAATTTTTTTATTAAAACTTTATTTATTACAATAAAAACTGATATGGAATTAAATGCTATTTTTTTTAAAAAATATTATATTCTTGAAAAAATTAATAATACTAGGCCATCAACATATCAAGGTCAACAATATATAGAAAATAAATAAAACAGTCATATAGGTTTCTTGTATAAACTTAAAATTTGACTGTCAGAAGTGACAGCTGCTAAACACATGGTTTTGCAGATCATATGGTCCGGCGTAGGGATACATAATTTGGTCTGGTTACTTTTCTGATCAGCTGTGAGCTGTCAGTCAGCACCAAAGAAGTGGTATGAGCACTGTACGCGTGACAACTTTGATGGAATAAAATTTCAAATACGCAGATGGTAAATGTAATGCGTTATTGTTTACACACGTGAGTTAATATAACGTTAGCAATAAAATTTTGCTTGATTGTATAATATATACATATATATTTATGAGTAGGAATACTAAAACAGTATTTTATTAATATTAATATTATTATTATGGCAAACAGTTTCACTGTTTAGATAGCGTTTATAAATTAACTAAGTTTGATTTAAGGTGAGTTGTTAAGTTCACACACACACACACACACACAAACACACACACACACACACACACACACACATACACACACACACACAAATCTAACAAATTAATTTATAAATTGTAACTACTGGGACGGTAGAATGATACCCAAGGAGAAAGTAAAAAAGAAATTAATTTTGAGGGTAAGGTAGTAAATTCACACACAAGATCTAACATATTCATTTGTATTTATCAATTGTAACTGTTGTGATAGTAGAATACAGACCAAGTCGTAGATTCCAGGATATTCAAATACAGGGAAGGAGTAGCAACCTACACATGACAAATTAGTTTGCCTGTTGGAAGAGTATCAGAATTAATTCACTTAAAAGGTGTTATCTTTGCTGGTTATGAGGTAATAGAAATGACAAACAAAGAAGTTTTATTTTTAAATATGGTCTCAACTATATTTTTTTAATATAATAATAACTTTACATAAATTAATATTTAATCTCAATAACGACCTTGAATTAAATATTTTAAAATAGTCAGTCAATGATATATTCTTGTGTAGTTGGGAGAGGGTAACAAGATTAATCTAATAAATATGATATCATAAACATGTCAAACAAAAAAAAGTTTTATTTTCAGAACTAGTCTAACGGTCTCAAGCCAAAATTAAAGGAAGCGTACCCACATTTGCATGGAAGGAGAGTGGAAAACCTATTAGATAAACCTACCTAAATACGCCCGATGCAGATGAAGGAATTTATTATATATCCTTTAAATTGAATACTATGCCATGGATTTGTTTAGCTTACCCCCTGAATATTTATTAAAATATATAATGTCTGTTTACAATACTCACAGACCTCCCCGCCCCCCATCGTTCTAAATACCTAATATCTATCAAAAGAAAGAAGTAGGGCTGAATAAATTATATTTATTAAGGAAATGTATCTCTATTTTCCAGAGTTAGAAGTGGAAAAATATCCATCAAAATTTACCCTAAAAATAACTTGCGGTGGATGTCATCCTTTGGTGAAAAGATCGATGACAATTTTATTGGTTTTACGCATCAGGTCGTCCATACTAATTATCTGTGGAGAGTCAATACAGTCACCATACATTTCCAGCAAACCCTTACAAAATATGACGTGGGGGACTTGGCCCATCATGTTAGAATCCCAGTTGCCCTAAAGCATAATACCAGGTGATTTTTTTTTAAATTTAACGTCATGCATTGTGTCCAAGTGATGGGTAAAGTCGGCTACAAAATGTTACTTTCCACAGACGGATGTTTAAACTTGTCCATAATGTTTAAAAGTGAACGTATAAGCTAAATGAACTTGTATTTATATGATAGGAGGAGGTTGTTTGGGTGTAGGCATTAAAACACAAACACAAGAGTTTTATAATCGTAATCTACACAATTAACAGTTTTATAATATATTTTGCAAAGATAGCTCACACCATGAAAATAATACTTAGAATATTTATTTACAAAAAAAAAATAATTACAGTTTTATGATATGTATTTACAAGTATATCTTACACCTTGAAATATATACATGTTTTAGTGTAGAGGAAATAATAATTCTTTTTTTAGGTCGCAGCGGGAATAGTGGCCTCGGTACTAAACGTCTAAGCTAATTTACAAAGTCCAGTTTAAAGAGTATTTTTTAAATATGTACAAGCAAAACAAATAATTAAATTACAAACATAATTTACACAAATAACAGTTTTAATTTTTTTGGGGCAAAAGTAGCTCGCACAACGAAAAGCATAATTTTAATATTTATTTACAAAAAATGAAAGTTATAGCATATGTATTTACAAAAACATCTTACACAATAAAGTATATTATACATGTTTAGGAAAATATAACAAATTTCTTGAGGTCGTAGTAGGAATAGTGGCCTCGATACTAAATAGCTCGGAATAATATCAAAGTCCAATTTAAAGAATATTTAAATATAAATACACAGACAGATGGTTTCATTTTAAAATATGTACAAGAAAAAACAAATAAGAACATTTGATTAGAATTAAAATACATAATGAAAATAAATACATAAAAACCACTAATTATATTTGTCTAGAAAGAATCAGGTAGGTGAAGGTTTGTACTGATGAATAAAAACATATAAAAGAGTATCCCGCGTGCATAAAATAAGTCAATAAAAATATGCGTGTTTTCAAGCAGAATAAATTAGTATGTAACCAGGAGTCAGTCCCCTTGACCACTCACTCACAATGACAGGTAGTTTGTAACAAGGAGTCAGTCTTCCTGACCACTCAGGCACAGTGACAGGTAGTATGTAACCAGGAGTCAGTCCCCCTGACCACTCACTCACAATGACAGGTAGTTTGTAACAAGGAGTCAGTCTTCCTGACCACTCAGTCACAATAACAAGTAGTATGTAACCAGGAGTTAGTCCCCCTGACCACTCACTCACAATTACAAGTAGTGTGTAACAAGGAATCAGTTTTCCTGACCACTCAGTCACAATAACAAGTAGTATGTAACAACGAGTTAGTCACCCTGACCACTCACTCTCAATGACAGGTAGTATGTAACCAGGAGTCAGTCTCCCTGACCACTCACTCACAATGACAGGTAGTGTGTAACCAGGAGTCAGTCCCCCTGACCACTCACTCTCAATGACAGGTAGTATGTAACCAGGAGTCAGTCCCCCTGACCACTCACTCTCAATGACAGGTAGTATGTAACCAGGAGTCAGTCCCCCTGACCACTCACTCTCAATGACAGGTAGTATGTAACCAGGAGTCAGTCCCCCTGACCACTCACTCTCAATGACAGGTAGTATGTAACCAGGAGTCAGTCCCCCTGACCACTCACTCTCAATGACAGGTAGTATGTAACCAGGAGTCAGTCCCCCTGACCACTCACTCTCAATGACAGGTAGTATGTAACCAGGAGTCAGTCCCCCTGACCACTCACTCTCAATGACAGGTAGTATGTAACCAGGAGTCAGTCCCCCTGACCACTCACTCTCAATGACAGGTAGTATGTAACCAGGAGTCAGTCCCCCTGACCACTCACTCTCAATGACAGGTAGTATGTAACCAGGAGTCAGTCCCCCTGACCACTCACTCTCAATGACAGGTAGTATGTAACCAGGAGTCAGTCCCCCTGACCACTCACTCTCAATGACAGGTAGTATGTAACCAGGAGTCAGTCCCCCTGACCACTCACTCTCAATGACAGGTAGTATGTAACCAGGAGTCAGTCCCCCTGACCACTCACTCTCAATGACAGGTAGTATGTAACCAGGAGTCAGTCCCCCTGACCACTCACTCTCAATGACAGGTAGTATGTAACCAGGAGTCAGTCCCCCTGACCACTCACTCTCAATGACAGGTAGTATGTAACCAGGAGTTAGTCCCCCTGACCACTCACTCTCAATGACAGGTAGTATGTAACCAGGAGTCAGTCCCCCTGACCACTCAGTCACAATGACAGGTAGTATGTAACAAGGAGTTAGTCCCCCTGACCACTCACTCTCAATGACAGGTAGTATGTAACCAGGAGTCAGTCCCCCTGACCACTCAGTCACAATGACACGCTGCTATCTGAGCGCATTAAGTGGAAAGTGATGTGTATCGGAATTCAATATTCCGACGAGCACAGACAAAATTTCCATATTAAGTCGAGGACTTGGGAAATTTTGTATCCTTTCTGCGCATGGGTGTGTACATCACTATCACCTAGTAGCTTCATAGCTACAAAATTACGCACAAGTTTCCATTATAGTTGCTTGTCTCGCTGATAGTTACCTTGGTAGTTGATAGCACACATAGTCACATAGTTAACTTTTACTGAATTAAGTAAGTAATCATCCCCGGTGAGATAGGAGCATGTAAAATACAGTAAGAAACGCGCGAATCCCTCTGAAACTATTAGCCACACGCCACTTATTGACGTTCTAGCGGGAAATTGACGCATGTTAATAATTGATCATGTTTTGTGATTGCGAGTCTGTTATTTCCACGTATACAGCCGTGGAGGCTGTTGACGGGATTTCAGAATTTGTGGATTGGTGGGGATTTCTCGGACATTAATATTCTATTATTTTATCGAGTCCAGAACCGTTGCCCAACATTTAGTTCATATCAGCTCAAACCTATTCCACACTTATTGAGTCTCAATTAGGAATTAATAGGGAACATTATATTTTGAAAACTGACGAGGCACTAATGTAAAATACGGTTTGTTTAAAAAGTGACGTTGAAATATTCCTCACGATCTTACTAAACATCTCATCACCCACTTCGGGGGTCGAACGCTCGTCACTCTCACAATATAACAGGTGATAGTTTGAATCCTGGTCAGGTGTACTGAGAGGGGTTCTTCCACTTCACCTTCACGCAAATGTGGTTTCCCTTTCTCTAAATTCACCCTTCCTCATCCTTAACACATTAGCAAAACTAGTACATAGGTATATAAGTCGAACGGATATTAAGAAGCGGTGACAAAAACATAAATAAAAAAAAAATTGTGTTTTGAAACGTAGTTTTCAACGTTTGCTTTGAATTTTTTTTTTTTCGTTTGATTTTTATTATTATTATTATTATTATTATTATTATTATCACCGCGTCTTACTACCCGTTCGGGTTGTACGCACTTACGCTAATGTGTCATTGTAGGGTGATTGTTATATGAAATGGAGGACCTACAGTTTAACGTGGAATCCGAACCACGGTGGAGGCCTGGCATTCCCCACATTCACAAGATGTCTTGTCAGAGGTGAAGGAAGGGTTTGGTAATCAGATAAATCTATGCCGGGACCGAGGATTGAACCCCGGCCGCCAGCATAGAAGTCTGACACCTTACCCCTAGACCACCAGGTCACCCTTGATTTTAATTGAATCTTATTTATTGCTAATATTATTATCGAAACATCCTGCGTGCACACATCTTCTTATTTTAATATAAATAACAAACTACGTCACGACATAATGATTCAAAATGTTCCACTGGTACTGAAACTGTTATTAAGATCCCCGCCCGACTAACCGGGATACTAGGCACACACCAGCAAACTTATTCAAGTGCGGTTTTCTACCATTTTCACTTTGAAACATAAAAAATATTCATGCCAATTTTGTTTTATTTCCTTTAAATCTGGTTAAAGTGTTTTCTAATGAAGACTCCAGGCTGTTGTGACGTCTGATTCGAGATGTATTACCTGCCTGGCTGCGTGTTACCCGTGGGGTGAGACGTGATATTAACACGAGTGGCGTAACCAGAGGGAGCTAAGCAACCCCCCACCCCCACCCTTACCATCTACCATAGGTTTTTCTAGAATTTAATAACTACGCCCCACCTCCCCCATATTTGAAGATATACACTAAATGTGTCTGAAGGCTATATGAGAATTTTCAGACCAAATAAACCTTAACAAATAAAGATGTTTTCACTGGCACTACTGAGATTATACAGGTTGGCTGTAAAGTTTGGACACAGGCAAATATCCGGATGCACAAATATACGTACCTATACGTATTTTAATACATTAAACACATTAGGAGACATTAAATGACATTACAGATTATGTTATTATTGTCATCCATATTTGTTTGACCATTACCTATATGCCCAAACTTTGTAGCCATCCTGTATTATACATATTTTAATCACTGGAACTTAGATTAGAACTACCCTCCATCGACCCATACGTTCCTAGTTACGCCACTGCTTGGCACACTTGTGACCTGATAATACCTCTTGCCACCCCACTCTTCCCCTTTCTTCCCCTCCCTCGCCTGGGCCTGCCCACCACCCAACTCTGCCCCTTTCTTCCCTTCTATTGCTGAGGAAAGTGTCCGCACACCACCCAACTCTGCCCCTTTCTTCCCTTCCATTGCTGAGGAAAGTGTCCGCACACCACCAGACTCTGGCTTTTTCCCTTCCATTGCCGAGCGAAATTTCTGCCTGCCACCCAACTCTGCCTATTTCTTCCCTTCCATCACTGAGAGAAATTTCTGCCCGCCACCCAACTCTGCCCCTTTCTTCCCTTCCATCACTGAGAGAAGTGTCTGCACACCACCATACTCTGCTCCTTTCTTCACCAAGAGAATGGTCTGCCCACCACCGCACTGTATACATTACGATACTCTCACTGAATACAGTGGGAAGTTAACAAATACGCCCTGATGTTTGTAATAATCGCGTTCTGGGAGGCCTTTTTTTCCCTGTCATCATATAATATGTTAGAATTGTGGTTTAAAAAAGGTCTTTCAAGCTCCTCTATAGTTCCTAAAGAGTTCTCACCTCGGCAAGTTTTATAACTAAGGGGAGACTTTGATTAACATTTCTCGACGTTACGTACAGAAATGTTGCGATGACAAGTTAATTCAACCAGCGTCTGGTTTGCTCTTTCAATGGGAGATCTAATAACCTCATGCCATGCAGAAACTACATCACATTTTCATATAAAGGGCCTTATCTGACGGTTAGAACAGTTGCTACAGCCTAATGTTCATAGGAATAATCATATCTGACAGAACAGTTGCTATAGTCCAATATTCATTGAAAGGGCCTTATCCGACAGAGCAGTTGCTACAGTTCAATGTTCATTGAAAGGGCCTTATCCGACAGAACAGTTGCTACAGTTCAATGTTCATTGAAAGGGCCTTATCCGACAGAACAGTTGCTACAGTTCAATGTGCATTGAAAGGGCCTTATCTGACAGAACAGTTGCTACAGTTCAATGTTCATTGAAAGGGCCTTATCTGACAGAACATTTGCTACAGTTCAATGTTCATTGAAAGGGCTTTATCCGACAGAACAGTTGCTACAGTCTAATATACATAGGAATAATCATATCTGACAGAACAGTTGCTATAGTCCAATATTCATTGAAAGGGCCTTACCTGACAGAACAGGTGCTATAGTCCAATATTCATTGAAAGGGCCTTATCTGACAGAACAGTTGCTACATTTCAATGTTCATTGGAAGAAACCTTATCTGACCACTAGAGAAAGCTAATTCCTCTACTATCATGTATTCATACGTCGAGTCATGTAATTTACAGCTGTCACGTGTGATAGATATTATCAATACATATAAAATAATAACAATAATAATATTGTTGCTTGCTATCAGTGTTGATCGTAATAAAACGTTTGTTTTTTATAAAAAGATTTTATTACCATAATCCTGTTGAAGGATGTAATTGAACAAGTTGAGAATAAATGAGACACGTCGCTGTTGCAACTAATGTTTCATATAATATAAATGTCTGTAATAAGTCAACGCGCTTTTAAAAAAAATAATATAAACGAGTGTAATTATTTATTTCTAATAGTGTACGGCTGTTTGTGAAAACAAATTGAATAGGAAGTTTAGTCTATTGTTTGAAACGCGAGTTCCTGTAATTTACCAGCGAGGAGAAAAATAAAAGGACGAAAAAATGTTATTTAATCATTTAATCATTTCCCATGCTTGTGTATACAGGTTTTGATCCTCCACTCCTCCACCCCCCGTCCATTCTCCCTCCACTTCCCCTACACCTTCACCAATCCCATTAAAATCCACCATTATGCATGGTAATGACGAAGTGACTCTGCTATCTTGGTCTGGACAATGCCTTGTCATAAAAAATACATTGTGTATTTGTGAGAGGCGGGAAGAGGGGGGCTAGTAAATAATGGGACGACAAATCAATCAGCGGCGGGTGTAATGAATATCAATAACAATTTATAGAAATAAAGGGTACAATACAATCGTACATAGGTTAATTCCTCATATAGTCTATTATCCGCACTAAACTAGGAGTCTAGAAACAATCTTCTGAATCATCCTGAAAGGACCAGTGATGCCTGTGCTTGGGTGTGGTCTAACACAATAACAAAGAAGTACATTTCTTTCCCGTACTAAAACCTCTGTGGATATTAAATTTCTTTTGTTTTGGTAACACATAGAAACATTGTTTATATTATAGTATGTTTGTTTTTTTTATATAAGAAAAGTATATTTTGTGTGGTTATCAAGACCTGGCTATTGTGCATAAATAGGACTATTTTATTGGAGTGTGTACTGCTGTGGAAGGTATTGATGGTGAGAATAAATAACTTATAATTATTGTTGTGCTGTGAACCAATAGAGTTGTATTATTTTATTATCCCTTATACCAGTTAGTGGTGAGTTCGGGTACCCAGAGGCCCGAGGTTAAGTCCGGGTTGTTTCTGCACTGGCGCCAGCCGGGCAGGCATATAAATAGTGGGTGGAAACAGGGATGTGGACTTATTTGAAGGTTTGAGGGAAGAGTGAGGGGGAGAGAACACTTACAATCCTGTATTCAATCCCCTGGTGTCTTGTTGCCGCACTAAACTAGGAGTCTAGAAACAATCTTCTGAATCATACTGTATTCAATCCCCTGGTTGTCTTGTTGCCGCACTAAACTAGGAGTCTAGAAACAATCTTCTGAATCATCCTGTATTCAATCCCCTGGTGTCTTGTTGCCGTACCAAACCAGGAGTCTAGAAACGGGAACTAGGCTTTGTTTATCCACCATATCTCTAGACTTTAACTGGAATGGTAATAAAATGGCTATTAGTGAACATTGCGACTCACCCCCTTATCAATCCGTATCAACCTTCATCCCCCGGCTGTGGATATACGAGTAACTCCTCTCAAAGAGGTAATAAAGTAGATATTAACAGAGCGGTTCTCTCTGAATCCGAGTTTTAGGGGTAGTAAAAAAAATAAAGGATAGTTACATTTATATATACCTCCTGGCACACCCTTCCTTGTTTACAGGGCTATTATGTCTCTATCTACCTCATGACACACCCCTCCTTGATTACAGGGTTACCTCCTGGCACACCCTTCCTTGTTTACAGGGCTATTATGTCTCTATCTACCTCCTGACACACCCCTCCTTGATTACAGGGTAATTACGTCTCTATCTACCTCCTGGCACACCCCTCCTTGATTACAGGGCAATTACGTCTCTATCTACCTCCTGCCACACCCCTCCTTGATTACAGGGTAATTACGTCTCTATCTACCTCATGACACCCCCCTCCTTGATTACAGGGCTATTATGTCTCTATCTACCTCATGACACACCCTTCCTTGTTTACAGGGCTATTATGTCTCTATCTACCTCATGACACACCCCTCCTTGATTACAAGGCAATTACGTCTCTATCTACCTCCTGGCACACCCTTCCTTGTTTACAGGGCTATTATGTCTCTATCTACCTCCTGACACACCCCTCCTTGATTACAGGGCAGCTACGTCTCTATCTACCTCCTAGCACCCCCCTTTGATTAGAGGGCAGCTACGTTTCTATCTACCTCCTGGCACAACCCTCTTTGATTACAACGCAATTACGTCTCTATCTACTTTCTGGCACAACCCTCCTTGATTACAGGGCAATGACGTCTCTATCTACCTCCTGGAATACCCCTCCTTGATTACAGGGCAATGACGTCTCTATCTACCTCCTGGCACACCCATCCTTGATTACAGGGCAATTACGTCTCTATCTACCTCCTGACACAACACTCCTTGATTACAGGGCAATTACGTCTCTATTTACCTCCTGGCACACCCCTCCTTGATTACAGGGCAATGGCGTCTCTATCTACCTCCTGGCACACCCCTCCTTGATTACAGGGCAATGACGTCTCTATCTACCTCCTGACACACCCCTCCTTGATTACAGAGCAGTTACGTCTCTATTTACATTCTGGCACACCCCTCCTTGATTACAGGGCAATTACGTATCTATCTACCTCCTGGCACACCCCTCCTTGATTACAGGGCAATTACGTCTCTATCTACCTCCTGGCACACCCCTCCTTGATTACAGGGCAATGACGTCTCTATCTACCTCCTGGCACACCCCTCCTTGATTACAGGGCAATGACGTCTATATCTACCTCCTGGCACACACCTCCTTGATTACAGAACAGGTACGTCTCTATCTACCTCCTGGATAACCCCTCCTCGACTGTGGGTAAGGGTATGTACTGGTTTGGTTGCCAGGTGAGACCTAAAAATGTCGTGCAAATAATTTTCTAATATTAACCAAGTGTTAAATCAACAGCATGGAAGCGTATAACCCAAACGGGTAGTAAGACGCGGTGCTAAATAAATAAAAAAACCGCATGGAGTCTGATTTTGGTTTCCTGTTTGAAACTATTTGAATATATTCGTGAGACTGGGTCTTAATCTTCTTCTATCTTTATTAATAAAATGAAGAGATATTTCTTTTTTATGTTTGATGTAAAGACATTCTGATGATTCACGGAGTTACCGTGTTTCCTGTTAGCATGGCTCGAGGAAATGACGTCACTTGAATATCGAGTTGAAGAATGCTCTAGAAATCCAGACAAAGGTTGTGGGGCCCACAAGGACGGAAATTGTATGAAAGTTGCGAGAGAGGGTTTCTCTGTTAAACATTTACATCATGGACTTTTTCTTTAAAAAACTGTTTTATTTTATTTTATTGATCAGCTGACCGTTAGGCGGTTGCTCCTTGCTGTGGAAATTATTTTCTTTCCAAGATTTTTATTGGGCTAAGTTTTTCACTCTCTCATTGGTTGGCACGATCACGTGATTGAGGATACGGACTATGTAGACGTGAATATAATTTTTAATACCCGCGTATCATGGATTACGGATATATAGAGTCTATATAGGGGGCTTTATAAAGATAATAGGGTTTACAGTCACTTCTATTGACATATGGAACACAGGGGTGTTTGTTACATCCTATAGAGAGATAGTCACTTCCATTGACGGATGAAACACAGGGGTGTTTGTTACATCCTATAGAAAGATTAGAGATAGTCACTTCTATTTACAGATAAAACACAGGGGTGTTTGTTACATCCTATAGAGATAGTCACTTCTATTGACAGATAGAACACAGGAGTGTTTGTTACATCCTATAGAGAGATAGTCATTTCTATTTACAGATAAAACACAGGGGTGTTTGTTACATCTTATAGAGAGATAGTCACTTCTATTTACAGATGAAATACAGGGGTGTTTGTTACATCCTATAGAGACAGTCACTTATATTGACAGATGAAACACAGGGGTGTTTGTTACATCCTATAGAGAGATAGTCACTTCTATTGACAGATAAAACACAGGGGTGTTTGTTACATCTTATAGAGAGATAGTCACTTTTATTGACAGATGGAACACAGGGGTGTTTGTTACATCCTATAAAGAGATAGTCACTTCTATTGACAGATGAAACACAGGGGTGTTTGTTACAACTTATAGATAGATAGTCACTTCTATTGACAGATGAAACACAGGGGTGTTTGTTACATCCTATAGAGAGATATTCTAATCTATTGACAGATGAAAAAAAGGGGTGTTTGTTATATCTTATAGAGAGATAATCACTTCTATTGACAGATGAAACACAGGGATGTTCGTACATCTTATAGAGACAGTCACTTCTATTGACAGATGGAACACAGGGGTGTTTGTTACATCCTATAGAGATAGTCACTTCTATTGACAGATGAAACACAGGGGTGTTTGTTACATCCTATAGAGATAGTCACTTCTATTGACAGATGGAACACAGGGGTGTTTGTTACATCCTATAGACAGATAGTCTAATCTATTGACAGATGAAACACAGGGGTATTCGTACATCTTATAGAGATAGTCACTTCTATTTACAGATGGAACACAGCGGTGTTTGTACATCTTATAGAGACAGTCACTTCTATACATTATTATTAAATACCTGCATAATTGTTAAGAACCCGCTACTCCACAAAGTGGCATTGTAAATACAAAACTTGACTGGAAGTTTCTTTCTTTGGAGCAAGGGTAAGTCCCGCGCCAGCAGATTTTGCCAACATTGTTAGTATTGACTCCTTCCTATCACATTCCAGCCAAGAACTACACAAATCCAATGTTAATAAGGCTCAAAACAACGTCCGGGAGGAGCGGATTTTGAGATTTAGCCAGATTGAACTCATGAGAGATTTTGCCTCGATAACGATTGTATGCAAGTTTCCGTTCAAAGTATATTTAAAAAAAAGTTCTGTTTGCCCTCATTTTTATTGGCCAAAGGAGGGGAGGTTCTTTAACTAAGAATTTAATAGTGAAATGGATTTAATTAATGTAATTTTCTGCGCCTTAATTACCATTGTAATTATCTAGGTGTATGCAGAGTGACACACTGCCTTATTTTATCAAGTGGTGACATACGAAAATAATATTATTACGTAGTTGTGACGTCACAGAAGGTTACAAAATAAATAGCTTCTTTTTGAGTTTACTCTTTCGTTAGATATTATCATCCCTGTATATAAGTGGTTGACGACGACTACTGTTATGTGGTAGAACTCTAGTTAGATTCTATGAGGGGAGGGGGATGTTCAAAATATTCTAATTTTCCACTAACTAAACTGAACTTCAATAAACTTAACTCATCTTCAATTAACTCAAATCATTGACAAAAATTTTAACTCATCTTCGAGAAGATGCAGGCTAATATGTTCACGACGGGAATCGATTTCATGATGGTTATTTTTCTCTTAAATCAGCAGGACATGGATAAAATATTGTGGAATTTGGGTCTCCTTTTTCACAGAGATGAATTAACGTCGAGGGTCGAGGAGGGGGAGGGGGGGGGGCTGGATGCTGTGTCTCTTCTAGGGTTAGTTAGCTTATAAGCCGTGTACAACTATCACGTGTCAGTTTGTAATACACAGGAATTAAAAACTTGTATTGAAATCCAACTGAATCTCGAGAAATATTTGAAACTTGGTCGGGCCATCTTTGATCGTGATGGGAGGAGGAGAAGTTAATGGTCAATGGACATTCTTTATAGTAGTAGCTGATGAAGACTTGATTCGTAAAAAAAAAATTCCAACCAAAATGGTTTTGTTTTCTTTCCGTGGTCTCAGCCTGGCTCGCCTTAATACATATATTAAAACCTCAAGGCCACTCAGGCGAGAATGCTGTGATCAGTACGAACCTTGGCCCTCCCTTCCTAGAGTTTATCTCAGTTATGTCGAGAGTGGATAGCAGTACTTCTTACAACGAGAGACGGTCTTCTGCGAGCCACTAAGGGGGGTAGTAAGGAAACAACGAGAAAACTACCGATAGATAGACAGATCGCTTGGTGTCTGTTTACCGACCCTTATTTCGACCATTATCATCTTAGCCGGTATGCATTATAATGTTTCGGTTATTTGTTCGTGTTGACCGTATAAAGTGTGAAGTTGTCGTGGCGCAGAAACACTCGAGGTAAACTCAGCGCGGGCAAAACACCAGTTTGAACTACAACCCGACTGGAAGACAAAAATACTGTGAGTAATTACAGTTTCTATCCATCTTAAAACTATTTTATTTCCATTACATTTAAAATTTAATAAAACTTTAGAAATGTGTGTTAACTATAAACTTCAAATATTTTTATTTATATCGTATTTTTACTAAACTCAATTTTTGATGGCCTTTTTTTAACCGAATACAAAGTAATTAAAATAGTCTTATTATCTACGTTGGTTCAGTTTACGAAAGTAAATTACTTTTTTTCTTTGATACTTAAAGCCGTGAATCTTGTTTTAGTAAACATATTTAGTTAGAGCGGAGACTGAGCACGTGTTTCGTTAGTGTTGTGATAGAAGCTGTTGGGTCATCCTCTCCAGGGACTTGTGACGTCATTGGGCGGACAAGAAGCTAGCCACGGAGGCCAACACTGCAGCAACGTTATTATGTGTGTTATTGGACTTACCGTGAACTCGCACACAGCCGTATTTCTTAGCTCAGTCACACTGGTAATCACACAGTTGAAGACGCCAGTTTCACATTACACTTGTATGCTACTAGTGGGGATAAGATCGAGGTTCGAATATCGGCTGGTGCTCCTGACGGCTGATTTGTACATATGTTTTACCACTATCCCTCCACGCAAATTCTGGTACATTTCCTCAAAATTCTGTCTTTCTGATCCATACCCCATTCGTGTAATATATAATATGCATATAAGCAGAACAGGGTTTAAGACGCGGTGACCAATTATTTAAAACTTATAAAAAGTATCTGCCGTCAAGGATGGTCCTGAGTACGCTCGTTTCTAATGCAAGTAGACCTCTGATCCCCTGCGTCCAACAACCACAGTGGCGTAAACGAGGAGTGATATCATGGTAGAGAGAGAACATTCCAGACTCTGGGTTTGAACCCAGACCTCTGCACCGAGTGTAATTATTTCATCGGGGACAAATGACGGTGTGATTCCTTCACATTCAACCCTCCTCCTGGCCACTGATAGCTATACCTGGCTCTAGATGGCTCCTCGTGTTTCTCAGATGGCGGCCATGACAGTATCTGCACTACTGGTGGTGATGTGCTTAGTCTCACCACCCCTGGCCATTGACGCCACCCCCGAGGATGTTGCTTCTACCCCCGACAAAGTCTCCACTGCGCATGAGCACGGGAGCCTGTCTTCCTTCTTCCGGTCTGTCCCAGAGAAGGTGCAGGAGCTTCCCCACAGGATACAAGAAGGATTCAAGGAGCTACCCGGGAAGATAAAGGAAGGATTCAAGGGAGTACCAGAAAGGATAGCTGAAGGGTTCAAGGCGGTACCCAAAAGGGTACAAGAAGCTTTCGACGGCGCTGTCGACGGTGCCAAAGAGATGGTGAGTTCCCGTCCACGTTACATGAAGTGAGAATAAATGTACCCACGGTTGTAATAACAATTGGAGTAAAAACTCTTTTTCTCCTCCCCTTATAACGGGATTCTGACTCTGACCTGCCCCTCATCAGTAAAACAGACAATACAAAACTGGCGCCTTGGTCCCCATGACCATGCTATGGTCTATTGTCGGTTCAATAACCACGACAAACATGGTTGAAGGTGAAGTCCATCCTCTCCCCGACATTGGGCTTTCCACCTAATGAACATAGTACTAATAGGTTTACTGTAACTATGGTTCTGTCCCTATCTAATGTATCGGGGCGAGTATGGATTGTGCACGACTTTATTTCCTAGTTTATTGTCTTACTACCCGTGTGGGTTATCTACTAATTAGCTCATGTATTTAGGATGAGGGAAGTGTGGTAGAGGAAAGAAGGGGATACGAGAGAGAAAGGGAGTTAAGCGGAGGTCTTTAACAAAAACGTCATAAGCGTGGTCTGGAGCAGAGAAGTGCAAAGGAGTGATGTACAGGGAGTGCTATGTCCCAACACTGCAGTAACCCGAAGGAAAGGGAGTAGATGGAGCGTCTCATGTTCGAGACAGACCCAGGATTAGGGTTGAGCAAGTTTACAGTTTAGATGAAGTATATCCGCATTTGCTTAGAGGGAGAGGGGAAAACTATTTAAGAAAAACCCCCCTCAGTATATTTGACTGGTATTCGAATCCCGATCGCCCTGTCATCTGCAGTCTAGTAGGCCTATATTGTGAGAGTAGCGCCTTATACCATTTGGCCACTGAAGTGGGTGGCATATGTTTTAATTACGTTAGTGGGGAGATTGAGTTTAGTATAATTGTATGTGACCGCATTTTCGTGAAGTAATAATAGAAAACAGATTATGAAAAAATCCCGATCTCCTTGTCATCGGTAGTCTAGTCAATTGTGAGGATTATGTCTATTTGTTACTAATCCATCATAATACACATCGGAGCTTATTTCAAACTACCCGTATCGGTGGTCACACGGGCCAAGTGCCCGTCTCGTATATTCTGCTTTTCCGCAGACGGGGGAAGGTCAACTTTAGTTTATAATAAAATACCATCAACAGAAGTTACTGGTATATTTTGACCTTATATATATGTATATTTTTTAATGTTCCAACATTTGTTCCAGTTTGATAGCACCCGTAGCCTTGCCAAACATGTTGTTGGCGGGGCTTAGTAATCCAACATTACTGAACATGTTCTCATGTTTGTTCCAATGAGGCTGACAGATGCTCCCACACGTCCACGTCTCAAAACTGAGGGAAGAATTTACCCTATATATAACACAAAACTGGGTTCATTCCATTTTTAAAACTAATTTGAGTAAAAACCTTCATCTGTAAAACTATAACTACGAGATATACAATATTAAATGCTTTTACCACTGATTTATTTCTTCATCGCTTGAGTGCCAAATATTATTATTAAATCTACTTTAAAAAAACATTACAGAAACCCTTGGCTCGCGGGAACAAAGTACATCATGGTTTAATTGACTGTATTGAGTTTGATTAAAATATAATTAAATATAATTTTCTCTCGAAATCCTGGCCCTGCTAACATCTACCAAGTGATTTATTAACAATGTACTAAATAAGGCCTGATTTATTTTTTCGCAGTGTTTGTCAGTCGAATTGGTTGGCTCAGTATGTACGCCTATTTCAAAATAGTTTAGGAAACTTTAAAACGGCTATTTTTTTTAAATCCACACGCAAATAAAGACTTTATGGTTTTGAAAGGTTAAACCAAACACTTGATTGGACTAAATTAAAAAATGACATCTGAACACGGGAATCAAAACTGGGACGTTTGGTTTAGTGTACCAATACTCTATCACTGAGCTATCCAGGGATCATCCCGTGCTCAGGGCCATTCTTCACTCATATTTTAAGGCACAGTCTGTGATGGACGTGTATATATCCCAATCACTGGTGACTCGGTTGTGTCTTAATATAATGCCAGTATTACAAATACATTGTACCTTCCAAGAGAATCAAGATGATGTTCACACGTCCATCACACACTCTGCCTTGACATATGATTGAGGAATTACCCTGGACATGGGACGATCCATGGATGACTCAGTGATATAACTTTGGTGCGCTAAGCTAAAGACCCCGGGTCCGATTCCCATTTTCCGGTGTAATGTTTCATTTAGTCTGATTTTATAGGAAGTACATTATGCTAAAACTGGAAAATAATGTTTCCCTAATGGGGAAAATATTACACATGTATTTACATTCTTAGTTCAATTAATAATTCGATACCTTAGCTCAGTTTGTAGCGAGTCTGTCTACTGAGTCATGGGTCTCGAGTTCGATTCCCAGCGTGGCTGAAAGACGTATCATCGATGAAATATTGTTTTACCCTTTCACAGTGATGAATTAAAGGGGGAGACAGGATGTTATGCCTGTCCTAATATTAAGTTAGCTTATAAGACATAAGAAACTAGGACAGGCCCAACAAGCCGGTAGTGAAAACTACCTGAACAAAAAACTGACATAGGCCACAGACTGGAAACAGTAACGGATGTAAAGTAAAGTTTAGTTAATAGTGTGAAGATACACAGCAGAGTAATTCACAAGAAAGTAGGCCTATTATTGGAAGTTTTTGATAAGTTAATGAATCAAATAATACACATTTCTAGACCGCCAGCAACATGTTAGTGACATTCAATGTTGGGGGACTAATGTGGCCTTTCACAGAAACCAGAGTTTATGTCTGTATGTGAAGTTTAATACAGCCATTAACTCAATGGTTGTAAAGATACACACACAGAGTCAAACGAACCGGAGATCTGAGACTGACCCATTCACTATATATTTAGGAGAGAGATCCTGGTTTGAATCCAAGCTGAGGTGAATCCTTGTTTGTTCGTAGTTTGAAAACACGAGAAGTATTCGGAGTCTACTAGGAGCTGATGATCGATCTGAATAAACATAATTTTGAAGCCTTAATTATTATATATGTCTAACTATAGTAAATATTATGGTCTAGGAGACAGTTTTCACCCTATATGCCTGAGACTTACCCAGGCAGGTGACAAACAATTCATTTCCCTGCCATGCAGTTCAAAAATAATGATATTAAAAAATGAGATATTTGGTGTATTCCCGACCAGCGATCGGTTTATTTAAAAGTGTGTATTCTCCGTGCTTTGTACATAGGCTAAAACTGACCCTGTTTTATCAGTCCTCTGTACATCACTGACCCGGTTTATATGTCCACTGTACATTGCTGACCCTGTTTTATCCGCGCTCTGTACATCCCTGACCCTGTTTCTCTGCTCGATATAAAAACTATTCTCGTGTGTTCTGAGAAATGTCTTAATGTGATCTGTTCACTAATTCAGTATTTGTCTTCATTTCATGCGATCAATGAATGCTCCAAATCGTCTCTCCCACAAAATGTCTGCAAAACATTGGAACTAGCATTTAAAACGTAGCATTTATATTTTATGTGCTATATGTAGGTCTTACCCTGACTGATTACACTATGACTATCTTATAAACTATACCATAGTGGAACCAAGTAAGGTTTCAGTCAAGTAAGTAGCCAGACATAATATATTTCCCTTTCCTGGAATTCACTCCTTAGTTTACATTATTTTCTTGGATTTGATTGCCAGTGTATCATCAATAAGGTAATTAAAGTATTGTTAAGTTTGTCTTAGTATTTACTAACAACTCTGTCCTCCCTCTACTTGTCCCTCAACTCATTATTTTATTTGTTTATGTATGCATGTGATGGTCTCTAGGTGCCATATCACCCAACCTAGCACCTTCACCTACTTAACAAGGTCGCAGGATGCCACTGCGGGAAATGTTCATCTGTACGCTTCTGTGCTCTATATTTCCGGTGGCTTGACTGTACAACCCTGGAGAAAAGTCCCCTGACGTAGCTTACTTAAATTAGGAGGAATTTTCTGGGAAATCCCGAGATTGTAAATAATTTCCCTTTGGGTGTCGCTATATTTAGCAGATGATGAATTAATTACGGCGGTAAGAACAGAAACCTCAAATCTTCAAAATGGCGTCAACGAGTTTTCTGTGTGTAAACCGCTTCCATATTGGAAAACAAAGGAACCATAATGAATATCTGTGTTAATAGTTTTCTAATGCGTGTTTTTGTGTGTTTACGCACCTTCCAGAAGCTCCTGTATGAATCACCAAGCTGATATTTTACACACTTATAGTAAAGACCACGGCACAGAACCCAAGAAAGCCGATTTGTTTTCAATATTTCTTTTTTTAGTTTATTTAAAGCCTCTCATGAATTAAAAGAAATGAGAGAGTGAGTTGCATTTCCAGCTTATACTTAAATCATTAGTTGCATCCTAATAGTTCAAGTTAAGTTTGCCAGCTGCCATCAAGCTTGTACTAGTTATTACTTATTAGTAATATTACTAATATTATTAGTGTATTCTTAGTGTCAGGGACTTATAATACTGAACACACTATAAGGAAACAAAAGTATGAGGGTGAATTTTGACGTTATTTGGGATTGCAATGTTGTCATCTAAGTCTTTATTTATCAACAGTAATTAACGTGCACGCTATAAACTGATTTTATCAGCACACGGCTTACACACTAACTATATTCTAGAACAGAAACTACACTCACTCCATATCTGTGAAATGGTAAGCCCCAATTTTCTCAATAATACGCGCTTCTGTCATGCCGGGAATTGAACCTGGACCCTTCAGTTTAGAAGACTGGTATCGGTAGTAGTGTTTGTGCAATATTTCTGTCTGCTAACAACCTGGTGATGGTGTCACTGTCGCGAACAGACTAGCTTGTAAGTCGTGTGGTCTGTTTTGAGACGTTCTTGTCCTGTCTGTGAAATGTTGCTCACTGAGTGCAGCAACAGGTTGATCAAGGGAATACACTCTGTTCAGACAAAACATGGACATCAACTCACTCGACTGTGGGAGAATGTCAAGGAACGTCTCAGCTTCGAAGCCCGGCCGAGACGGAATATGATCTCCTTGTGGTGTTGACAATAATGTGATCCCAAGCGCTGATAGTTCTGTTACCCACACGTGGATATCAGGTCTCAGTTTCATCTTATCTGATTCATGGGATGCTGTGGATCGAATACCAGTCACGTGTAGGAGGTGTTTTATTTTATAAATGGTTTCCCATTCTCTATACATGAGATTCGGGTACACTTCCTCTATAATCTTCTTTCTTCGTTCTTACCCTACTATTATATACGCGCCGTGGCACGTACAGTAGCCCCATAGCTTCTTTGGTGCTGACTGACAGCTGCTAAACACATGTTTTTGGGTTCGGTGTAGGGATACATAATTTGGTCTGGTAACTTTTCAAAGCTGTCAGCTGTCAGTAAGCACCAAAGAAGCCATGGGGCTACTGTAGTTATCCCAGCTCACAAGGAGCTAATGATGGAATCACGGATTATTCCAAGTTACATTTGATTGATTCCATTTCACTGTTTTATCAGAACATTTAACTCACGGGTCAGTAACGCCATAGTATGAGGATAGTTTTAAAGAAAATGCACCAACATTAGAATTAATAGAATATGGGCATCTCAGTGTACTACAGCCATTCCAGAATAATTACCTGTGTTCACTAATGGTAATGGGGTGTCATCGAGAAGAAATGTATCCGAATTTAGGTGTTTATAGAGTGCAACATTGTTTAGTGTTTTAATCCGTGTGACCACGTCCCATGTTATTTTGTAGGTAACTAATGTTATGCGTTCTGGTTGTTGTGTTGAGCTGGAATAGAACTAAGATATTCCCCCAGCATGGAACAAGAGAGTCAAATGCACCCCAGCCAACAGTGGGCCCATTTGATGGAGATGATTCAGAGCATCATTTGTGTTTTATTTATGACGTCACGTTAGAGCAGAGACATCCGGGGCTGGAAATCGAATTACGATGTGAGAGACTTTTTCCACTTTGGGGGGGTGGCCTTGAGTTGGGGGAGCGGAGGTTTAAGTTAAGCGGGATTAATAATGGACCAAGTTGAACATGCGGGCAACACTAAAAGAAGACCACACAGCTCGATAGATTTCCACTAAAGGAAACACAACGAAGTTCGGGTCCAACAATAGAGTATAATTAGATACTCTGATCTGTGGTAAATTAAATTATTGAATCTTGTTAAATTACAGGTTGTACTACGGTTTTATAAGTCAGTAATATTTATGTAATTATTTTAGCCAAACAAATTAACTGAAATTTTATTTTTAAGTTTATAAGTAGCAACATTACGGCTATAACATTATTTTATATATATTTTAATTATCTGTATTTGGTCCCAATAATTTGTTAACGGTAACTAGTTCAAACACTTTTTCTACTTTTATAATTTAGTGAGATAAGTTTAATGGACTGTGGGTAGTTTTATTTGCTATTCGTATGTTAAGCCAAAAAAAA
>CABFOV010004733.1:0-20947 GCA_902141375.1 Timema poppense | reverse complement strand
CCCCCCCCCCCCCTCCTGCCCAACACCTCTTTCCTCCAAAACTTCCTAAAGACCTTGGACCTTGACCAAAATGTGAGGGGGGCGCATATTATAACTGTGCCTAGGGGTGTAGAAATTTAAAACCTGCCTCTGAGTAGGCTACATATGTTATTACACCAATATTATAATCAACGCCCAACCTCACATTGGAGCTTTCATCACTAATTGCCATTATTTGTTTGTATTTTATCTTTTGGTGTACCATCAATTAAAATATTAGTAAAATATATTTTAAGTTTGTCTTTAGGGTGCTAAATGGTAGATAACTGATACGAGTTGCATACTTTTAAAGATCCCATGTTATTTAAGAAGCTGTTTGATAATTTTTTATATTGTGTTTAATAAAATGCAGGCAAGAATTATCAGCAGATTTCTGACCAATTAAAAAGTTTAAATTTTGACCTTAAATGTTTCCTTTTTTAAAATTCAACGGTGTTTTCACATTATTATTTTTTTTACTCCTACATCTAGTTTTCCTCTATTAAATACAGTTATGTTTTGATAAGGTCACACCACAACCTTTTAATATAGTGTGGGATTGTTTATAGGGGTTTATGTAAGCTACCAAACAATTTTTAAAACAATTTAAACTTTATAACTGGTCAGAACGTTCGTTTACATTTTAGTGAGAACAATATTTAAAAAAATATAAAACTACTTCATAAATAGTCCAGGAGTTCTAAACTTCTGCAACGTATCTCGGCGCTTTCCCAAGCAGCCCTCTTAATTTTTGCTTACAAATTACCCTCCCACTCTTCCCCAACCCACTACATGATGTGTATATGTAAATAGGCTCTAGTTGCCGCCCCCCTCAACCTAGCACTTTCACCAACTTATAAGGCTACAAAACACCACTGCGGTAAATTTTTCGGTTGAAAATTTACTGAAAAAAAGTTAATTTCTAATCACCATCGAACAATATCCAAACGGGTTCACGTCTTAGTCAGCTTGCTCATCGATTCAGGTTCCAGCCGTGCTAAGAACTTGAAAAGAAGTAACAGGTGTCTGCGAAGGGGGGTGGGGGACATATGTGTTAGGGGGAGGTGAAGGGGGACTGTATTAAACACGAAATGTTGCCTTGAAGCTTTTGCGATCCTCTCACTTCACCTGTTGGTTCTTTTTTTTTTTTTATCCCGTCTGAAGTAAGAGCTGCCGGGACAGCTGCTCCATTACGGTCCAAGTCAAGGCCTGCGCCGACACTTTCCAGCACCTGCTCCGTTTCTGGAATATTTTGCGCGTGTCACTAGAGAGAGAGAGAGAAAAATACGAATAAAATATTTTTAAAAAACCTTGGTATGCCCTGTTCATTTGTACTACACGTCTACTGACCTACCGGGACCCGTATTCTGTTTTGTTTTTTCTGGTCACATGTGCAGGGAACTCCCAAGGTGGCTGAGATATTGACAATCATATGTTGTGCTTAGGTTAAATATTGACTGAACCTTTAACAATACATGAGTTTGTTGTTTACTGGGATGATCACTAAAATATTTTATATGACTCTATACATATATAAACTTGTAAACGTATTTTAAAAGTTGACATTTTCCCTCTGAAAAGTGCAAAAATCCACATATACCTGTTGATCATTAAGAGCTAAATGTCCGGGAAACGAAAGGTAGCTTTTATAGGAGCATAGAATGGATCTTTGTGAATCGAATCATGTAATTTAATAGGGAGGCCACAACACATTGTATTGTCATTTGTATTTTCCTCCTCCCATATTTGTTCTCCTACTGCCAGGCAGCTACACCCAGGAACGTTATGAACCCACTTCATTTCTGGCGTTTATGAATTTCTGATGGACTATTCTAACGCCTTAACAGTTAATATTTTATAGAAAAGATGATAATGCCGAAACGTTGAAAATACCAATATTCTTATTTTTATGTTGGGGCTTCCAAAGCTATAAATTCTCCTCTTCATTTGTGTTTTTTTTAAAGGCGATAAAAAGATAAGTGTAGAATATTATGATAGCGAAACCCACACTTATTTCTTCTGCTCGCTCCAACATCTGTCGTTTTTAGTACGAAAGTGGACCTATACCATTAACGACATGCATGTGCCAAATATCGACTTTAACTCGACCTCAATAAATGTGTTCCATTGAAAGTCATTCTCCGGTCTGATGTTTATCATAAAAGATTTGGTGGTTTTTATAAGCCATAGTAATTTTTGTGCAAAATAAGGAGAGAAGAAAAGTTTTTGTTATAATTACCATTCGTGTTAAATCTCCTCAAGAATTGGACATATGGTTCGCGGAGAACATAAAACCGCGAGAAAAAAAACCTTTTGAAATGGCGAGCACTCTTTATAACACTAAGTGTCCCAATATAATTATTTTGCTTAGTAAATCACATGTTATTATATTTATTATTATAATTATTTATCATTGCCGGCATTTTTCAGACTATATTTCAGCATTAACTAACTAACAAACTATTGATTGCCCTTGCCAGGCTAGTCTTCAGCATCATTTAATTAACAAACTATTGATTACCTTCGCCAGACTATTCTCCAGCAGCATTTAATTGACAAACTATTGATTACCCTTGCCAGGCTAGTCTTCAGCATCATTTAATTAACAAACTATTGATTGCCTTTGACAGAATTTCTTCAGTGTTATTTAATTAAAATATTTTAAAAAAATTACTGGCGTTGTACAGGAGGATTAATTATTTTCCCCCTCACGAATTTCTTTAAAATCATCACTTTATGAATTATTATTCTCATCAGGTTCTTTGAAATTAATATGACACGGTGTGCTCAGAACCAAAATATGTGATTTTCACGAATAACGTCCAATAGCGAGCTTGGCTATATATTACAAAGTTGTATTCTGGCAGGAAAAAGCTTTTATTGAATACAAATACATTATTTTGTCAATATTTATAACATCTTACTCTATTATTAGTGTTATTTTATAAGTATTAAAAATACATCTGTAGATCACAAGACATTATGCATGAAAATATGAAAACTGTTATAATACCGTTTATAAATGTTTAAAATAAAAATTCCTTTCATTCTAAATTCTACTGTAGCTTTTACCGTTATTTAAGATATATTTTGTCTTGAAATATAATTTTGAACGCATCAATCCAAACACACACGATAGCCTAACACCCAGGCGTATCTCTTCACATGTTCAGTTTCAGCTGTTTATTGAATGACGTCATATAAGACAAGGATGAAGGGTGAAGGGGAACAGTAAGACCATGAATCCAATTGATGGACGATCTCAAACAAGGAACCGAGATTTAGTTTCAGGATATAAAGAAAGGAAGCTGTTGGTAAGACATGCTGGAGGACTCAGTTTAGACAAGGCAATTGATCTGTCGTAAGAAAGAACACCTATTATTAATAATAGTAGTCATAATAATATCATATACCTCAAAATATATCGATGTTGGCCAGGTGAAAAGTAAACCTTGGAGAAAAAGACAGCCGTGTGCCAAGAAAATCTTTTCGCGCAACACATGTAAAGAAAAACTTCTCACGTGTCAATAAAACCGTCTCACATGTAAAGAAAACCTTCTTACGCACCAAGAAAACCTTCTCACGTGTAAAGAAAAACTTCTCACGCACCATGAAAACCTTCCCACGTGTCAAGAAAAACTACCCACGCATCAATAAAACCTTCTCGTGCACCAAGAAAACTTTGTCACGTGTCAAGAAAACCTTCTCATGCACCAAGTAAACCTTTTCACACACCAAGAAAACCTTCTCACCAAGAAAACCGTCTCGTTTGTCAAGAAAACCTTCTTGCGTGTCAAGAAAATCTTCTCACATATCAATAAAATCTTATTATTTGTCTCTTTGGGCACACGTGCCACTATTTTAGACATCCCTTTCTTAGACCACGTGACCCCCTATGTTTGCTGCCTAATATTGCTAACCTCCATTTTATCCACGGCAATATTATTCCATCCTGGTTTAGCGAATTGTAAAATTGTGATTTACGAGTTTTCCGGTTGATGTTGTGAAGGGAGGCGTTTAAATTATTAAATGTTGAAGAACTATTAATTTTTTAAATCTTAAAATATCTCATAGAATAACTAGTTCGTTGAAAAGACGAGACGACAAACTTCTAAATGGATATAACCATCTCGTTTGCTGGTGCCATGTATAAAAAGGAGGTCACAAAACTTAAAGAAAAAATAAATGTTTTAAAAGTTTAATTTATGGTTTGTTTCATCTTGACAGACAAAAGCCATCTCGAATGTCCCATGTTTCTTTGTAGGATCCGTTTTGGTCTCATTATAATCTCTCCCCTCGTGTATTTCTTATCTTCTCCTTTTCATCTCTTTTCGGTGTGTCCTGTTACAAAGAGGACCTAGATACTGTTTTCATTTTAAATTGTCTCGAGTTATTTACTTGTCTGGTATTATTTTGTCTATATGAGGTGGTCTGGATGGAAATATCTCAAGATAGAGTGTAATGAGTTGGACTGGATAAAACTAACTCAAGATAGGGATAGGGTGTAATGAGGTGGACCAGATAAAACTAGCTCAAGATAGGGATAGGGTGTAATGAGGTGGACCAGATAAAACTAGCTCAAGATAGGGATATGGTGTAATGAGGTGGACCAGATAAAACTAGCTCAAGATAGGGATAGGGTGTAATGAGGTGGACTAGATAAAACTAGCTCAAGATAAGGCCATAGAGTATTAAATATATATAATATAGCACCACGTCTTACCACCCGGTAGGGTTATACACACATATACTAACGATAGGGTGTTAAAGATGAATAAGGTTGAATTTAGAGAATGTTTACCAGTATTTGTTTGGAAGGAGAGTGAAAAACCAACTAGGGAAAAAATCTTCAGTATGCCCGTCTTGGATTCGTACCCCTGTCTACCCCTTATTGACAGTCCAGTCTATTGCGAGAGTGATGCCTTAGACCATGTGGGCACCAAACCAGGTTTATTATATTCCACTGTATTTAATATGGTTTGCGAAATAAGCTAATACAATTTGAAATATATATATAAATATATATATATATAATTATGGATTGAGTAAAATATTTTAATCGAGTAAATTGCTAAGTAACAGATGTAAAATCTGGTTTCATTCTTCATATCCAGCGACAACTATTTCTCATTCATTCTGACTTTTTTTCTTATTTTATTAAAAGTTTTTTTTATAAATTAAATAATTTCAAAGATAGCGTCACTTGAGTTTCTTCCAAATAAAGTATTTGAATAGTAAAAATATCTGTATTTGTCCTCCTACCACCGGAACACTCCACCAACGAATGTTATAAGCCTTATGTGCTGGGGGTCCGGGGTTCAATCCCCGGCACAGATCTATCTGATGTCCAAACCCTTCCTTCACCTCTGACAAGACATCTTGTGAATGTGGGGAATGCCAGGCCTCCACCGTGGTTCGGATCCCACGTTAAACTGTAGGTCCTCCATTTCATCTCACAATCACCCTACCATTACACATTAGCGTAAGTGCCTATAACCCGAACGGGTAGTAAGACGTGGTGCTAATAATAACAATTATTATTATTATTATAAACCTACTTGGTGTCTGGCGTTTAGGAGTTTCTGCCTCCAATATTCTAGCTCTTGTAAATGTCAGGTACTGCTGCCCTTTCTATCTTGAATACATTATATCACATACATAATAGTAATCATAATAATATATTATTCGGACGTTCTTGTGAAACATATTTCTATTATAAATCGTGAGAAATGAAATATTTCCCCGAGCAGTGTTTGTATATGACAGCTCAGTCGAATGAGGACGAGCATGTGTAGGGGGGAAGGGATGAGGGGTTGTTCTGTTCATGACGACCCTCTACCCTCTCTCCTCGCCAACCCCTACTTGCACGTGTCGCTGCCCCGGCTCACGTGTTGAGTCACGTGATCATCTACGCATGCGCACCGCGGTGAGGTGTGATGTCATAGTACCACGCCACTCATATTTTGTTACAACAAACCAAAAAGACACAAAAAAAATCTTGAGCTACATATTCAAGGAAAGAGAAAGAAAAGAATAAAATATAGTTTTTAAAGACGTGGCGATCCATTTAAATATAAAATTTAAACCTGCTTCTGCCGCGTCTTATTTAGATCAAACCAAGAAGTATTTTTGGTCACCGCGTGTTACTACCCGTTCGGTTTGTACACGTATGTACTAATTAGCGTTGATGTGTTAGGGGTGGAGAAGGTTGAATTTAGAGTAATTGTACCCGAGTTTGCGTGGATTGAGAGTTGAAAGTCATTTCGGTTAGACTCCCTACGATGCATCAGACCAAGATTTGAACCCCATTTTAGCCGTCATCGCAGGCCAAACTATTGCGACGGAACCAAACACCCGAACGATTAGAGCTTACGAACACCCAAGCACCGTCTTAGGCTATGGTCACAGTAGCACCATATTCGGCCGGATGTGGTCAGAATAACGCCGTTTTAAGCCGAAAGCTGTGGTTTATTAAACACAATAGCCACAAATTACTATACTATTATGGCCGATATGTTAACATGATAATGTTATTGATTTAAAATGTGAATTTTTGATTAAATAAGTAGATCCCTATTTGAAAACGTCTTAAATGATTATCCTTTATTCCGAATGTTATATAATGTTTTAATAATTAAAATATTCTTACCAACCAAATTAATAGCTTATATTTGCTAAACAAGTTAATTTAAAATAAAAATACTTACTTTTAATTTCCATTTCTGTCGCAGCCTCAAGCCATAGAATCTTAGAATTATCTCTTTTGTGATATAGATTGCTTCTTAAATCCCACAAACTCTTTCTTTCAAATACCAAAGTTATTAACTTTTCACAGTCCATTTTACCCTGCCTTTTCAAGATAGAGGACGGACGATCTATATGAAAATCAGACAGTTCAGCCGAAAAAAACCAATCGATTTGAACCTGTCCGACGTCGGACGTATTCGGCCGAACGTAACGGTTGTACTATGACCATGTTAATGGAGGACCATGAGATTGAAAATATCGGTGGAGTCGGCCAAATACGGTGCTACTGTGACCATAGCCTTACATTGGCTTTACTTTACTTTTTTACATTCACTAATGTTTCCGGCCTGTGGCCTAGTAGGTTTAGTAAAATTCCTCCTTCTTCCTCTAGCCTTCCACCATTCTTCATCCTCTAATCACCTCCATTCTTCTTTTCTTACTTGCACACTTTTTGTTATTTGCTCTTATATATAATATATAATAAGCTAATAAAATAAAATATATAATAATAAAATATAATATAAAATAAAATATATAATAATAAAATATAATATAATATAAAATAATATCTATAATAATAAAATATAATATAATATAAAATAAAATTCTAACTAGATTAGGTGGGCTCTGACGGTAGCACGATAACCTTTAAAAACTCGGGATCGCGAGTTGCGCATGAAAACGCTCTCTGGACGAGACTATAAATATTTATTTTTTTACAATGACATTACCTACAATAATGGTACGATTGAAATCCTTACAAGAGGTGGAATAAATACATAAAATACTACATTAAGAATCTATATAAAATGAATAACCGAAATAAATTTACTAGATGAAACTACAATTAAAAAATAGAGTACACAATAATCGCAACTTTCTGTGGGTTATTATTATTTTGTCTGTTTCCACATCCAAATCCTACCTATAGACGTCCAGATAAAATTACATTAGCAAGTTTACAGCTGATAAAATATATATGTTTTTTGATCTAGTACCCGCCTTGGTGGCGTAGTTGGCTAACGCGCTTGTCGTGTTGAGCTCGTCTGCTGAGGACGGAGAGATCGATGTTCAAATCTCGGTCAGGTGAACTGAGGGTGGTTTTTACTAAATGGTTTTCCATTCTTCCTCCACGCAAGTGCGGGTTCACTTCCTCTAATTCAACCTTCCCAATTTCCTAATCCATTAGAGTAATTAGTACTTAAAGCGTATAACCCGAACGGGTAGTAAGACGTGGTGCTAAATATTATTATTGTTTTTAATCTAGTATTAGGCCAGGCGTCAGAGCAAAAAAGTTACTAAATCGGAAAAAAAAAACTTCCAGAAAGCTGGAAAAGGTTTTGATCGCTTTATTTTCGGAGTCTAATTAACATTCTAATTGTTTCCCCTCGTGAGAGGTGTGCGTTCGCTTCAACAATGAGTAAAACCCACTTAATTAGATGTTCTTCCAATTTGTCCTTTTAAGTTAGTTTTACAGTAAAAATAGCTATAGCCAAAATTAAACTAAATCAAATTTTCTCTAAAAATGTTCATAAGCATATTTATCGTGAGATGGATAGTTTCGAAGCTATATCCATGGGAAACGTAAGCACCTTCGTGCGACCGCACCGAATTATTGTTTTACGTTGTAGTATCTCGCTTCCTATGTTACGTGATATTTAAATTGTAATGTTGAAGTGTTATTGATTTAATCGGTCCGCGTTGGGCGTCAATTAAAGTGATACCGTTTAATTAGCTGATAATTGTCCCGTGATCGAGAACTAATTACAGCGGTTCGGTATTTTGATGATATAATTGGTATTTATAGCCCCGGGATCGAGCGCCCATTATTATGATACGGTTTATATTGTGATAATTTAATTGAATAAATAAGACCTTTAATGTTGCACACGGTTTATTAAATTGATTTTATCTTCGGCACTGAAGATATAATCTTATGTGATACAGTTTAGTTGAACTACAGATGATTTTTCTGTTATATTACAACTATATATTTTACCGGCATTGAATATTACTGTCTTTGATTACAAAGTTCTTGAGTGATGATGGTGTTCACTGTGTAGATTTATTCTCCCGGCACTGTCAATAATTAATAAGTTTAAATGGTGCAATCCTTTGACCTCATTTCTGAAAAGCGCGTGATTCTCCATGGATGAATAAAGAATTTATAAAATCGGTCCAGTAGTTTTTGAGTTTATCCATTACAAACAAAAAACAAATCTTTCCACTTTATATTTATTATTATTATTATTATTATTATTATTTAGCACCGCGTCTTACTACCCGTTTGAGTTATACGCTTTAAGTATTAATTACGCTAATTTATTGGGAATTGGGAAGGTTGAATTAGAGGAAGTGAACCCGCATTTACGTGGAGGGAGAGTGGAAAACCACCTAGGAAAAAATCAGCTCACCCGGCCGAGGTTTGAACGCCGATCTCCCCGTCCTCGGTGGTCGAACTCAACACGACTAGTGCGTTAGCCAACTACGCCAGCGAGGCGGGTTCCTCTACACAATATTAGTGTAGATATTCATGGCTGGTATGCCAAAAAACTAATATTTATGGGTAATATCTAATTTTTTTTACTTGTTTCCACACCACCATGAGGTAGAGTGTATGCCGCGTTTTTTTAGCGTTGTAGGCCTATATCTCGTAGGCTTAATCTACTAATATTTTTTATTTGTTTGTAAGTTAAGGCTTGACAAATTTTCTCCTCTTTATCAATCCTTTCATTTCCTTCTCCGCTCCTGTATGAATGTGTTTCATTTTTTGAGTCAAAAACCCCACTGTTCTCTTCGGTCATGATGTGGTCCAGATTTATATCGATTTCTTGGCCGTAATCCAAACTATCATCCACGTTTTCAATGTTTGTGCACGATTGTCCCTGAAAATTGAAACAAATAATGGAACGTTGTATTCTAACTTCTCTACAGCCTTTAGTGCATTTGCAGGATATGGACTTTAGGAGCCTTTGTGGAACTGGATATTTAGTGGTGGTAATGTGAGGTAGACTGTACTTTGTGTTCTTCCAAACCCAACCCAGCAGGCTTTTGGGATTTCCATGTTATTTCTTAACTTGGTGGTACATTTGGAACTAATGCTGACGTGCATCTGCCAGAGTAGGGGGCACGATCAAGATTTCACGAATAATTGTAATCTTAGATTCTCACTGCTCAGGGCACGGTAAAGGGCTGCAATAAATTGTCCTGCCATTTCACATCCGAATGTGCATATGGGTCTTCGATAATTAGCACGGTTTTCTGTAGCTTCTCGTCTTTCTTCAATAGCTTAACACTTTTTAATCTACCTGCCCAAAATATGACGAAGCTGTGTCGCAGTCACTAAATGTATGTAAAAACAAAATATTGTCCTTAACTTCTTTGGAAAAGTTGAAGCTACTGGAAGAAGACACTATTTTTTTCGTTTTACCTTTGCTTGGTTTCATGAAGTATATAATGGAGTGAGATGATGCTAATGATGTAAGTAGCACCAATATCGTCACCAACTATCATAACACAATCGTAATCACGTGATGTATCAATTGTGTATTGATGATGGGAGATTATCCTCATCAGCTTGTTTAACAGCAAATCCTTCCTTTTTAGCTCCTTACGTATCATGGGAGATGAGGTGGTTTTTTTCCATAGTGTTTGATAGGAATTTCTCTTGAGTCATATTTGGTGTCATCGACACGCCGAACAATACATTAACCACCATGTGTCTCTTCAATCGTTGAAAATGCTCAGCTGATATTGTGCTTATGGCTTCTCCTTCCTATCCATCGAAAACGATATTAGTCTTTCCTTTATAGTATTTTTTTTAGCATACCTCATGTACTTTCTAGGATTGAAGAGAACTTCTATTTTTGATGCTAAACTATACGGTGAAGAAGAAAGTCACCGTCTACAACATGAATTTTATTTCCAAAATCTACTACATCAGATACATAAAAAAACAATTCAAATGAAACATTTTTTCTTATTTTTCTCATTCCTAATTCCTAATAGAGGGAACGTGGTAGGTGGTTCAAACTGCAAATACTGCTGCAACTCTTTATCGAATATCTTGGCTAGGGAGATTCGTATTACACGATATCCTAGCATCCTCATGTTCTGTAGTAGGAGATAACACTTGGCAAAATTATTTATTTTGTTCTTATTTCCAGAAGAATCGGCATTGTGAGAATCAATTTTGTCAGAACACTATCAGTAATGGATTAGGCCTAAAAAAAGTCGCTAAAGAAAGTTCCATATGTTTTACCTACAGGTGGTGTGGAAACGAGTATAAAAACTAGATACTACTCATTAATACTAGTTTTTTGGCAAAACAAGCCATGAATATTAGTGATAGATGAAATCGTTATTTTTCAAACATTACTTACTTACTCTATGGCATTAGGAACTCGAAATTTCATTACCATACTCATAAAAGTACGCCACCTATCTCTATCTTGAGCTAATTCTACCCAGTCTATCTCATAACACCCAATCTCTCTCAGGTATATCCAAATGTTATCCTCCCATCTACATCTAGGTCTTCCCAGTGGTCTTTTCCCATTGGGTTTGCCATTCAATAACTTGAACGCGGTGCTAGATACTCCAATTCACTCTCCATGACCTGCCCACCGTAACCTGCGAGATGTTATTACCCTTGTCATCCCTAGTTTTTGGCTTCAGAGGTAACTGGTTGATGTTGTGACGAATTGTCGTTTCTGGGCAACGTTGTGTTCAAACACGTTTGGGTAGGGCTAGGAGAAATGTTGGCGAGAGTGTCCCAGAAACGTTAGTAGCAGTGGGACAGAAGAATGTTCTAGTAACGTGAGTCGCGGTGGAAAATAAGGAAGTCCCAGAAATAGGAGTTGCGGTGGGGAGGTAGGGTGATGGTCCTGGCAACGGGAGTCACGGGGGGAGGTAGGGAGTGCGAGGATATTAAACAATAGTGCTCCTTCGTAACATCAGAAAATGTATTAGCTCTTTTGAATATGTGGCACACCAGGGTGTGGTGGCCACTCTCCGACTGCACTCTGAGTCACAGTCACAGTCGCATATTAGTAGGCTTTGATGCACCCTGAGGGGGAGCACGAGAGTAAATTCCAACACGTACCGACCCATTGGTCACACCGTTTGGTTTCGGATTCTAAAATCCGTTTGTTTTAGAATCCGAAACCAAACGGATTGTCACATTTCACGAGGTTTCTGAAACAAAGAATAACATATTATTAATATTGTTGGGGGAGGGAAGTAAGCTGGGAAACCAAATAAGGGTTTTTAAAGTTACGTGCAGAGACACTACTCTATGGAGAGCTGAGCGAGAGCATCCCAAACCACTATTGACACAGCTCCCTTATCAGAGCAGGGCTTTGAGACGTCAGTGGCACCCTCCAGGGTTGATGACGTAGTTCTCAAGCCCCTTGATAAGAGGATTGATGGCCACGGGAAGTCTTGCGTAGAAGAACTGCGCCAGCTTCCGGAAAAGGTCCTTGATGGTAGGCACGTCCAGGTCACGATGCAGAGTCACACTGCGAACGTACCAAGGTGCGTCCACAATGATCCTCAGACACCCGCTCTGGAACGTCTGCATTCTTCTCATATACGTGTCCACCAGGTGTCCTCAAGCAGGACACGCATAGTCGAGGATCAGCCTGAGCAACTGCTTGAACAGAGTCAGACCGTTTCTTGTAGACAGGGCGCTACGCCTGTTAAGCAGTGGGCCTAGGATTCCCAGCCTTTGCCTCGCCTTGTTAAGTTTCTCAGTGCAGTGTTGTCTCCAAGTCAGTTTGGTGTCCAGCGTAAGTACCAGGTACTGTTCGCCCATATGATCTGCTCTCTGAACAGCCAAGGTGGAGCCAGCCTGTAGAACTTACTTTTCCATGTGAAGTGCACTGCTTTTCTCTTCTCCGCGTTAATACTTGTACTCCATGTTGTCAGCCACCCCTCCAACTACGTCAGTTGCGTCTGGAGTCACCTCTCCACCAGCTGCCCTCACCGTGACTCCACTACTATAGCCGTGTCATCCACATACAGTGCCAACTTGGTGTCTGGGGATTTAGTAATGTCGTTCACATACAGACTGAAGAGCACCGGGCCCACGAGGGAGCCCTGCTACACTTAAGCCCGGATTATTCTGACTTGGGGAGTGACGTTCCCAAAGGTAGTGGAGAAGGTGTGGTGGGATAAATAAGATTGTACAATCTTAACTAGGTAGAAAGGCAGGTTCAGGGAAAAGAGAACTTCGTGCCAAACGCGGTCGAAGGCCTTTACCACGCCGAGAAAGACAGCACCAGTCAGCCTGTTGATAATGAAGATCCTCGTGACCTGCTCCACGAGCTGGACGAGTTGGTGAGACGTAGCGTGTCCCGCCCAAAAGCCGAACTGCTCGTCCACCAAGATGCCCGCCTCGCGAACATTTCGGGTCAGTCTCGTCAGTAGTAGTCTCTCAAACAACATGCCCAAACAGTCGAGCAAGCTGATCGGTTGATAAGACGAAGCTAGGGCCAGGGCCTTACTCGATTTATGAAAGCAGAGGACTTTGGTGTGCTTCAAGAGCTCGTGGAAATGACTCAGGAACAGGACGGCGTTGAATAACTCCACGAGGAAGTTAATCTCCTCCAAGAGAAGCTTTCTTAGGACCACGTTATTGATACCGTTGGGTCTGGGGGCCTTGTTTAGTCAAAGAGTAAATAACGCCCGCGACATTTCTGTTGCCTCCGTGGGTTCAGATTCATCCAAGTGTCTGTACGAGACAACACCGATGACCTGAGCCACGTGCGCAATGTGCACCGGGTCTGACGGGTCGTCAATAGGTACAAATTGTGACTCTAAGTGCTCAGCGAGAGCATCGGCCTTCTCCTGGTAGGAGTTGGCCACAACGTTACGAACTACAATAAGCGATCTTGGTGCGGGGACTCACATAAAGTTCCTCGTCGTGTGCCACAGACACCTGTCCTGCACACACAAACTCTCAATCTTGTCCTCCCGGACACTGTTCCACAATTCTTGGACCATCTAGAGAACCGCATGGACTTTGTGGCTCCAGTTGTCATTGTCTACCAGGGCCCTTCGAGATTTGCCAAGCCTTCCTCGGCCGATTTTTCTTCCAGACGTGCCTGAGGATAGAATCGAGTAAAGAAGTATGTGGTGCTCTCTTAGGACGGTGCCTTGGCGTTGAAGCTTCAAGCGACCCTTTGATGGTGGAAGTTATAAACTCCGCACCACGATCGATTTCAGCTGCTTTTCGAAAGATAGGGCTGGGTCTCAACCTTTCTCTTTCAACACATTCGTGAACCTGTCCCATTCAGTACGCTTAAGGTCGAGTATTTCGGGGGTCTATGAAGTACACTGCGCGCCCCAGGTTCACGAGAACGCGGTTGTGATCCGAGTATAGTTCAGATAGAGACTTCAGTCCTAGCCGCCTTCTGATCTCTCTGGAGACAACGAAGTATAGGACGTCTGGGAAACCAAAGGAATTCTGAGGGAAGTGGGTGGGGGTGGGAGGACCGATCTATCATGTCATGTAGATATGACGTCGTGGAGCAATCTGCCACAAGTACACATAATTCTAGAGCACCATGAAGGGTGCTTAGCGTTGAAGTCACCACCGATTAAAACAGGCGTGATACCTCAAAGAAGCACTCCCATGTCAGCCCTCATAGCCCGGACGAACCGGTGGTAGGGAGGAAAGTAGATGGAAATGAGACGCACTGGGCCGGTAGAGGTCACCAGTTGGTTAGCCGTTGCTACCATGTGTTGAAGGGTAGGAAGCGAGATGACGTGATGGTCAAGGCCTTTCCGGACTAGGACCGCCGCCCTACCCCTTCCCACTATCTCCCGCTAACTCGCTTCGATGGCCGATGAACTCTGCTAACGAGAACCTCATTGCGGAGTGAAAGTGGGTTTCTCCCAACAGTATTACATCGACACGATGCTTTGCCAAGAAACTTTCAAGCTCAGACTTCTTCTCCGCAACTCCGTTGGCGTTCCAGAGTGTGACCGTGAGCTCCTTCAGCACTGGTAGTCATCTATTTGGGTGTACTGCCATGAGAGACTAGGTAGAGGATGATATGATCCATGATCAGGTGGCCACGGTTACTCCTCGGAGATACCTGGACCTTCCTCAAGAGACTCGATGAAAAGTCCCATGGATCGAATCCCGGAATGCCCTTGAGAAGCTCAATGCAATTTTTTAGCTTTGCGGTATCATCCTCTAGGGTAAGTGTGGGGGTGGCAGGGATGACAATTGTAGGAGTTGGGAGTGGTATAAAAGGGTTGGAATGGTGTAAAGGGGGGTATAGGTTGCGGTGTGTGGAAGAGGGAATGGTGGGGGTTGGTATTGGGGTAGGAGTGGTCTTGGACGGGTCCTCGACCAAAAGGGAAGAACCCGACACCACTGGTTCTGATAAGGTACCGTAGCTTTGGCAGGTGCCTTGGCCTAAGGTGGAGGGGTTGGTCTCCCTGACAGGGCACTGGTGAGAGATGGCACCAGTGGCTTGGGTGTTGGAGTTGGAGTCACGCTCACCTTCCGTACCGCAACGTGCCCTGAGGGTTTCTGGCCTTCACTTAGACCATCCGTCCTCCCTTCTTGACCCTTGTAGGCCCGCACAGTCCCTGCCATCTGCAAGGACTTGTACGTGGGACAGCCCCCACCATGCCAAGGAGTGGGCTCCTGAGCAGTGCAGGAACTTTGGGGGAGATAGTCTCTCCTCCGGGCACCCACCCTTCTTGTGGTCACCATCACAGAACCCACACCTGGGGTTAGCGCGGTAATCTCTCCGTACATGCCCGAACCGGAAACAGTTATTGCACTGAACCGGGCCAGAGTTCTCAATCAATCAATCACAATCTGATGCTCCCTGAAGGAAAGCACGAGAGCAAGTTCCAACACATACAGACCAATTGGTCACACCGTGTGGTTTCGGACTCTAAAGACGGGTTGTCGCGTTTTGCGAAGCTCTGGAACAAAGTAAAACATATTAATAATATTGGTAGGCGAAAACGGAAAATATGTTGGGGAACCGAATAAGGGTTTTTAGAGTTACGTGCGGAGATACTATTCTAGGGGATTAATATTGTTTGAACAGTGTAACATAATTTACTATTTATATTATGTGATTTAAGCTCTTTAAGTAAAATATGGATTGTCTGGAGAGTATTAAAATATAAAATCAGTTTAGTAGATGTTCCTTTTAAAAGTATGTAATAGTTTCTGATACTGGGTTGTAGAGATGAATTTATTAAAAAATAGAAATTAGTCAGATCTCACCAGAAAAAAAGTCCACGGTTATTTCTTAAATAATATTGTTTGAAGATTAACTTCTTCTTTATAGCCTAAATTATTATTATTATTATTATTAGCACCGCGTCTTACTACCCGTTCGGGTTATACGCACTTACGCTAATGTGTAATGGTAGGGTGATTGTGAGATGAAATGGAGGACCTACAGTTTAACGTGGAATCCGAACCACGGTGGAGGCCTGGCATTCCCCACATTCACAAGATGTCCTGTCAAAGGTGAAGGAAGGGTTTGGTAATCAGATAAATCTATGCTGGGACCGAGGATTGAACCCCGGCCGCCAGCACAGAGGTCTGACACCTTACCCCTAGACCGCCAGGTCACCGTATATATAGCCTAAATATGGAATTTCGCTCAATAAAAATACAAACTGGCTTAGTACTGGCTTCTAGATCAATTTAGAGATATTTTAGATTATTAACATTACCAGAAAAAAAAGTATATAAATATTAATATTTTTGGTGAGGACGATCACACCTTTCGTCCTGGAAGTTTTCAGACGGCCAAAAGAAGATTGTGATTTTTATTTAAAAATCTTTTCCAGAACAATTCGAAACTATGTTCAACGAACCTAGTCCATTGAAAACTATAATGCCTGATAACAATGGTCAACAATATTTGACCTAAGCTCAAAATAACTTTGACAAGATTAAAATGTTATGAAAAGTTCAGAAATAATAAATATTTTAAATTCAAAATAAGTTTGAAATTTGCTATTGCACTACTGTCAAACTCAAACATCGCGGTCTTTCAGACGTGAATAGATCTTCTTTCCCGAGAGCCTCTGCGCAGACTTTCTCTGTGCGTATGGGATCGGTTCTATCCAAATGACTATCCTCTGTGTGGGATCATCTCTGTCCAAATAAATATCTCACTTATTTTATTTTCATTCCGAGCGAGACCCGCTTTTCACTTGTCACCAGCTGATTGTGCCTTGAGTAGCTAAGGCCGACCATAAAAATGAATAAGAAGTTCTCAGAATACAACTTCAAGTGATAAATATGTTTACCAATTATGTAAGTGCTCACCCATACTTCAAAATGAGTTATTATTATTATTATTATTATTATTATTATTTTAAACAGTGCTAGGCGATCTTCTCTTCGTATTATTATGAATGAAAATAAAGTGTGTTCGATTATGCACGACATCATAGCATGTTATGTCGTAGACGAACATCGAAGCACATTTTAATTCACCAAAAAATACAATTTAAAATAGTTTTATAAATTAGAAAAACAAAGGGTGGCAAATAACACAAAAGTTGAGGCCTTGAAATAAGTTGTCCGCTATTTTCTCCGCCCTTGGCGTCATTTTGGTCGTGGAGAGGGCATGAAAGAAGGCATATGAGAACTTTGTATGTGGGCTTTGGGCCTAACCTCAGCCACTTGATACCATTCAAAGATAAGGGCTGTTTCTTTTTATAGAGAAGCCTTTGTCACGAAGTTTCCGGGCGCAGAGTTGGGTAGACTTGGAGGCAATTGTAATTCCCGCGGTTTATAAAACATTTTTTTTACAGTACTGTGTAAAATATAAGAAACCAAACTCTCTTCTCAAAACGTAACTACCACAAAATAATAAGCTGACATAGGAAGGTTTGAAGGTGGGCCACTTATCTGAGCGCTGAGATTCATTGTCCAGAAATCACGTGTTATTTAACAAGTGGTTTGTTATTACAAATTATTGTTCACGTCAATATGGTGGTGAAGAATATCAAAATATGCCTATTAGATTAAAAACCTACATCTTAAGTGTAATAACTAAATATTATATATATTCAAATACGAAATTACTCATTTGTAACAAAGGATTCACAAACGCCATAAATCAAGTGGGCTTATAGCATTCCTGGGTGGAGTTTTCCAGCAGTAGGAGAACAAACTGGGAAGGAGGAAAATACAAATGACAGTACAATGTGTGTTTTATTAAATGACGTTCTATTCACAAAGATCCATTCTCTTTCATTTCCAGGACATTTAGCTATTAATGATCAACATTATTATTAGCACTGCGTCTTACTACCCGTTCGGGCTATACGCACTTACGCTAATGTTTAATGGTAGGGTGATTGTGAGATGAAATGAAGGACCTACAGTTTAACGTGGAATCCGAACCACGGTGGAGGCCTGGCATTCCCCACATTCACAAGATGCCTTGTCAGAGGTGAAGGAAGGGTTTGGTAATCAGATAGATCTGTGCCGGGACCAAGGATTGAACCCCGGCCGCCAGCACAGAAGTCTAATACCTTACCCCTAGTCTGTTCAAAAGTTGTTGAATATCTGTCATGAGCATAGCGGTATTAAATGATAAACTTTTTAAATGAGGGGGAAAAGCTACCAATAAATTCCAGGACACCATTAACAGATATTCAACAACTGTTGATATCTCCATGTGAAGAAAATTAAACTCTATTGTTTTTACTTGCGAAATATTTGATATTTTTTTACAAAAAAAAAGTGTTGATATAAAATTTCCAAAAAGACTGGCATAATCAAAGGATTCACAAAGAACATTCTAGAGGCTTGCCACCCTCACTTAACAAATCTACATCAATCAAAGCCTTTCCTTGGCCCCTGGTTTAATGACCTGGCCGCTTGGGGTCACCATCCCTGCATCATCCTCAAACTAAGCCACCAATAAAGTTGTGCCGCTAATGGGTCCCCTTCCCTTTCTTGTGAACAACACCCAGGGGGGACTGGCAGATTCCAAATATGCTGACCCTTAGAGCATATATTAATATTTACCACTGAAGCTTTGTTTCAGTAAAAGCTGAAGAGGTGAGGTGAAGTATTTATATCTTTATCATCATCTAATTTAATATTGAGGCTATTTCAGCTACATTATCGACGTTCAGTTTAAACTTTATACCAACATGGACAAAAACAATTCTAAAAGCTAATAAGATAGATGGGTGCAATTATTGATATATTTAAGTTTGTGAAATGATCCTCCACTCGCTACATGTGTAGATCATTAAAAATATGGTTTTCTCTTTGTTTACAAACAACACCATGGGATGGTTCTAAATTTAATGGCATAATATATATTCAATAAATGGTACGGTACTCCGCACGGACTTTCTCGCTCTATTGTTTAAAATTGGAGATATTTACTCAAAACTTGTAATATATGTGAAACTAAATAATATACAATAGCAAACCCAAACATAAATCGCACTTGCGTAAAATATTTTTCAAGTCCCGGTTTTAAATTTTATAATTTTAGTTTTTAAAGAATTAATGTCCTCATTTGTATGTTCGGACCAATAAAAAATATCGATTTTGGGTCACGAAGATTCAACATTTCGTATTAAAATTTCGACTTCCGGTTAAAATTTTCTACATTTTATTAGGGGTTGCACATCTTCATGTCATCGCATTGCTATTTAATTCCTCATTCATAAATTTTGACCAATAAAATATGTAAATATTGACTATTGAGTCTGAAATGAAGGATATAGATAGTCCTTTTATACAAACATTTCTCCAAAGCGGTTTAAGGAAAAATAACATATACTTTTTGAAAGACTTATATTTAATTACTCTATGGCATTGGAGAATTATTGCGTTAAAACTTAAGTAGTATATCTTTACAACTAAAGCTCACAAAATTGTATTATTATATTTGTCAATATCTCAGTAATTGTTGGTTTTATAAAAATAAATTTCACATAAAAGTTTTTTATTTTTATTAATACTACAATTTTGCAATAATAAGTTATTTAGTATCTCAAATAGCTGCGAAGATACGGAAATTTCCGCTTCTGTAAAGTACCCTAAAATTCATTTTTAAGGTAAAATTAAAATAGCCAGTTTATTTATAATCTTAATCCACGCCCAGATACGAATTTTAATCAAAATCGTTAGAGCCAATTTTGACAAAACTGATTTTTTCTCTTTTCGTTTTTTATTATACGAGTACTACACTTTATTTTGGGGTTAAATAGTCACACAGACAGACGGCATTGCAAAAGCAACCTTTTAGGTTTAAGGGGGTCATAAGACATCGACATACATCAACATTTCGGGCTAGATTATCTTTACCCTCGCAATACTTTACCTATAGCATTCGAAAAGTTAAAATATATATAAATTTGCGTATAGATTTAAAGTTATTGGCTTTATAAAAATATGTTTCTTATAAAATATTTGTATTATAAACATATCTACATATTTGCAACGATAAGTAATTTCAAGTCTCAAACAGTTTCGGAGATATAATACCAAATATAATTTACCCACAAGACCGGAGCCCTTAAAGTCATTTTGCCGAAATATTTAGGGTAGCCATTTTGTTTGTAATATTTATAAAATGTTTAGAAATGACATTTAACCAAAATCGTTAGAGATGAGTTTGAGAAAATCGACTTTTTCTCTTTTTGCCCTTCAGTAAACTACCCTTAATTTTAGGGTTAGATAACCAATTCCAAAGACCCCTTGGGGTAATCCTATGAAAATCCTATATACCAAATTTTAGCCCAATCGGTAAAATAGTTTAGGCTCTAGTCGGAGGTACAGACAGACAGGTGGAAATTCAAAAACCAATTTTTCTGATTCGGAGGGTCATGAAACGTCGAGATTCATCAAAATCTCGTGTTCAATTTTTTTTACGACCAAAGTAATTACTCTACCTGTAAGATAGCGAGAAAGGAAAAATGATGTATTCTGGGCACTTTAAAACTTACTCACTGGAACTTTTGATTGAAATGTAATAAAACAATAATTTAGAATTGAATGAATATATTTATTTTAGAGTTAAGTATTTGTGATGTCTCAAATCCAGCCGGCCCACCAGGTTATCTCCCACTGTGCCGGTGGCTCAGTCCACCCCTGACCCAATTCAAACTAGACCACCAGGTTATCTCCCACTGTACCGGTGGCTCAGTCCACCCC
>CABFOV010004732.1:26307-49473 GCA_902141375.1 Timema poppense | reverse complement strand
GTGATTATTAATTTTATTAACTTATTTTTGTAATTGCTAGTAAAATTTTAATGTCCTTAAAAACATGAGTGTTGAAACCATTTTAATTATTTTTTGATTGGATTTTTATTTGAGTGTTTTTCTTATTTTTAAATTTTTTTATAAGTGTTATTTATAATTTAAAAACAGAAATTTCCGTTATTTAACTTTTTTTTTTCAAAATTATTTACTATTTATAAAAATCAGTGTCATTCATCTATTAAAAATATGAATATACAATACTCGGACTCGGCAGCCTTCATAAATACTTGACTTGAATGAAAAAAACCAAGCTCGCAATCCTCTTCAATTATTTCGCAGTTTTTTTTAAACAATAAATGGATATACATAATTGATGGGCTTTATTTTAGCTTTAATTTAGATGAAATCTCCAGGTTAATCTGACTTTAACATTTAACACTGTAGCTCTTAAACAGTCGTTTAGATTATCATCTGAAAGGAAAAACCCATATAAGACATTTTGTGTAGTCTATTAGTTTCCAGAAATGTTTGTCTGTACAGTAAGTAAGTTGTTCTGTAGTTCCGAAAATCTCCGATTCTAATTCTTCAACATTTGTTTCGTACATTTTATTAATATAGTTGGCAATGATACTCATACCCACAATATTAAATGAACCTTTCAAAGAAATATATGAGTGGTTCAATTTTACTAAATTTTGCAGATCATTAATTTGCAATAAAAACAAATGTTTCTTTCAATTCTTGACATGTTTGTAAAATATATCAATAATTTTTTGTCTATTTATTATTTTCAAAGGGAACTAAATAGGGGTGTAAGCACTCCAATTCTTTGGATAGAAGCGAAGTCGAGTAGAATATGGGAAATATTTTCGAAGCCAAATCGAAGTTCGAATATTTTTTTATTTAAATTTGAGTAAAAATATTATGTTGACAGTGTGTATATTTATCTAACACCAAACTAAATATTACATTTATTTTTTCTTAACACTAATATTTGTAGCTTATTGCCAACATATACATGTTATATTCAATTTAATTTTGTATTAAAACACTTTATGTGTACAGCCTGAGGTTTAAAAAACACGCATTTTTCCCTGCATGGTGTTTTACTAATCTTTCCCGCACAAGATACGAATTAACAAAACACAAGAGTTAATGGACGTTCAAGAACAAGAACGACATTATGGTAAAATAGGAGTTTAAGTTATTCAGCGGGTATGTTTATAGGTTTGAGAAGTCCAGTGTTACAAAATTTTAGTTTTTCTGTTTCACAAATCAAGAAGGAAACTTTTGATCTTATAAATTCATTTAAATCTTACCATGTGAATTACTAAAAAAAATATGGTTCTGACTTTGAGAGCGCACACACCTATAGAAAATCTTGGGAATAATATGACCTTGAAGACAATAATGTCACTCATAAATTAATTCTTCGTGTAATGTGTGTAAAGTAACAATTTTTTTTAATTTTTAGCAAAATATCTAATATTTTATCTAAATTAAGTGCAATTTTAATTTATAAGTTTCTCTATTTGTGTACTTTAAATAAATATTTTTTAAGGAATGTCATATTCCTTGCTCACGCACTCAACATCTTTCAATTCTGCCGATAGCATCCACACTAACAGGAATTTCAATTGAACATACTGATTCATGTAGTAAACAACTGAAAAGTAGTAGTGGCAGCTACAGAAAGTTTGACTTTAATTTTGTCAGCCATTTTCTTTAAGTTATATTTTTTACTTTAATACTCAGGGTTCACACATATAAAAAACATTTTGAAGCAGTATAGCATCTGTTGTGGATACTATAAACTATTGTGATGTATATAGATCTACTACAAGTATTGCTCAAAGTTACAACATTTGTTGAGTATTATAAGAGTGTGATTATAGGCCACACTATGGTTTTATAATAAATTTTTTGAGAAAAAGAGTGACTTATTTTCAGGCCAATAAAGTACATATGATTTAGCATAAAAGACTATTCAAGTTAGTAAGCAATTTTAAGATTTAGGTCAAAATTGGAGATCAGTTTGACACCTTATATTAGTCAGTAGTGTGTGTCTACTGAGCTAAGGGTTCCTAATTTGATTACTGGCATGGGTAAAAAAATTAATATTGGTAAAATGTGGGTTTATCTTTTCACAGTGATGAATTAATGGCCGAGGATTAGGTGTTGTGTCTGTTCTGGAGTTAAGTTAGTTTATAGGTCGTGTGCTGATATAATTGGTTGATTCAGAAAGTGAATGTTAAATACATCAAATAAGTGAAAAACGAAAAAAATATTAAAATAGTGAGTTCACAAAAATATACAAAATATAATGACAATTATGACCAACAAAGTCCCCCAAAACATAGGTGAAAAGTAAAAACAATGAAGGTTTGACTTTTCATTGTGTCAAACAGTTTGGTTCTTAAGCTATATTTGTGTTAAATAACCTTGTTGCATATTATCTAAGCTGTTATTTTGAGGGGTATCATTATAAAAGGAGCTATATTTGTGTTAAATAACCTTGTTGCATATTATCTAAGCTGTTATTTTGAGGGGTATCATTACAAAAGGCTGTTTGTGGGGGGGAAAAAGTGCAATATATTTTTGGGTCACTTAAGTGCTATCTTTTCTTCCCTTGAATCCACTTGAAATCATTTTACTAAACTTTTTAGGAGTGTGTATGTTGATTTCTGAATCAGTTTAAAATTAATAAAGACCATCAGTAGAGAGAATCAAATTATATTTCATGAAACATCATGCCATTATGTTATTTATGTGTTTTAACATAGATTGTTTCACAATCAAAATGTAAATATTAACTAAGTGATCTTGCACTATATGTTATCATAATTAAAAAAATAACCTATCAGTTAAGTGCATAAAATCAAATAATTGGCTTGATAATATAATAATAGGTTTAGAATGTTCTATCGTCCATGTTATTTGTTAGTTAATTTATCTTGTACTTTGTTATAAATACTTGAATATGATGTATTCATTTTTTGTGTTTTATTTTGGAGTTGTGGAATAAATTTATGCAAATTACCAATGGTATGGATGGCAGCCATTTCAAGGGGTAAATTTTTGACTACATTAAATAAAGTTGAAAAAATACACACTGACACAGGATAAAAGCTGGGACTCTTTGCTTAGCAAGTTTGATTCTGTTTCCCAATTGTCAATTTTCAAATATATGTAATATACTAAAAAGAAATAAAATATATTAGTTATATTTTTATTGTTATTATAGGCTACACAATGTTTTGTTTATTTTTTAAAATTCTTAATGAGAAATGCTTCAAAAAGTTTCAAATAAGAGAAGTGAGACATGTTAAACAATTGTGTAGTAAGTAGCTTGCAGTACCACCACCCCCAAGAAAGTACATTTCATGGTTTGGTGCATACTTGCTAGTTGAGACTTCCTCTTCGCTCCCGCCAACAGCCGATCTTTGCGTCGGGCAAGGGGGCTTGAACGCCGCTCAATCACTCTTTGCTTGAGCCGCACTTTCAGAAGGTTGGGCTCGGACGCTGCGAGACCAGGTTAGAGAGAGAGACAGGAGGCAGGATGAGGGGAGGGGGGGAAGATAGTGTTAGTGAAGAGTTACAATTCACAGACCTACTACAAGTTCACAGCCAGACGATGGAAGCCATTTTGTATGAACAAGAAATAAAAGTAGATGGACAAATGCGTTGAAATATTAAGAGAGAAACACTGTTTATATTGTGCATGTAACATTCCCACCAGAAACGTTCTGATAGAACCCGAGTCACGGGAACGTATTGTAGTGGGCCATTTTTTTTAAAGAAGACTCTGTTAGTGCTTTATCCAGTGATAACATTGTCAAAGGTGAAATGTTGTTCCGAGCACTATTTCCTATGAATTGTATGAAAATATTATAATCATCATCATTATTATTACAAAATACTTTTTTTTGTAGTTAAATAAATATGATAGAATTGTAGAAAAATAAAACACAAAAAAAAAGTAAAAACACTCAAATATTTTTACAAACACTTTAATATTCTGACATTAAACGCTTCCCTAGGAAGCCGATTTGGAGGTAGCATATTATTGAAGTGTTTCTAAATATACTATATGTAATTGTTTTAACTTTTATTTGTGCTTCAGGGGTGTAGAGGATGCAAGTGTTTTCGCAGTTTTTATGACAAAACATTTTGCTGACCAAAATAAATAAAATATTGCTCTAGTAGAAAGAAAGAGAGTTTAATTTTCTTCACATGGTGATATCAACAATAGTTGATTATATGTCAAGGATGACCTGGAATTTATTGACTGCTTTTCCTCTTCATTTAAAAAATTTGTCATCTAATGCTTCTATGCTCATGACGGCTATTAAGCAACTGTTATCACCATGTGGATAAGATTGAACAAGATGTTTATACTGGAGCTATATTCTATTTATGTTGGCAAAAAAAAAAAGTGTTGCCATAAACACTACAAAAGCACTCAATTTTTCTTGCGTCTTCTACACTCCCACCTTAGTGAATTTTATTTCATACATAAAATAAATTATAATTATATGTTTAAACAAATCTTCAATAAATCTATGTATTGGTGCCTGGAACCTATTAACAAGAGAGAGAGAGAGAGAGAGAGAGAGAGAGAGAGTAGCTCTTGTGCTACAAGGTCTACATGGGCCAATTTATCAAACAAAAACAGCTTTACAATGCACTACTAAAAGTACAAATCAGACAACCACCGGTGGAAACCAACCATACATATTTAGAATTGTTTTTAACAGTAAAATAAGTGTTGGTTGTATTAGAGATGGATTTGCTCAATTTGTGTAGTTCCATGAATCTGCTCAGAGTAGTCACCAAATAACACCACCATATTTGAGTGGTTATTTCATTGTTAGGATGTTGGGGAGTGATAGGATCGTTTGTTGATTTGTATATCGATGATAATTTCTTTGCATTGTGATTTCAAAATTTAAGAGATTAATGTTACACATTTCATTTGAATTGGCTATCTGTCCTGCTTTAAATAAGTGATTGTAAACTTATTTATAATAATGCCTACAATATAACTAGGTAGCTAATGTACAAAAACAAATTAAGTGTTTACATTTCCTAAGTTCAATCCAGATAGCATCAGAGATGATTTACATAATACTTGGATGTTACATAAGTTGATATTTTAGGTAAAATATTTTTTTAAACATGGCATAAATTTATATCACTATATAAGTTTAATTTGTCTAGTTTTAATAAATGATTGTAATTCTTGTCAATTCCAGGTGTTGACCTTTAAAATATGTTCCAAATTATACTCAACTGTTTCGATTATGTAACTATAAAAGTTATATTATTGATCATACAAAACACCCCGGAGAATCCCCTTTAGCTTTAAACTGCTTAGTAATAGGCTTGTTACCTGCTCCGGTGGCTGAGTGGTCTAACATGCTACTCTTTCAATAGATTATACTGCTGAAGATGGGGAGACCTGGATTCGATCCCAGTCAGATGCACTGAGGGTGATTTTCCCTAAAAAGTTTTCCATTCTCCCTCCAAGTAAATGCTGATGCACTTCCTTTAACTAAACCTTCCTAATTCCAAACGTATTAGGCGTATAGCCCGAACAAGTAGTAAGACACTGTGCTAACAACAATAGGCTTGTTCCTGTTCATTCTAAACTACATAATAAGTAACGTGTTATCTTTTCAGTTTAATAAGCAGTGAAAATGGCCACAGCATATCAGTGAAATGGGTATTGCCAACAAAGAAACAAGACCCATGTTTCAATTAGCACCCTTATGAGATGGTATGTTATATATGTTATTTGACAATGAAAATAGAATAGTGGTTAGTCTGTACCCGGTGGTTGGGGCTGATTTAAACTGTAGTATCACACTGTAAAAGAAGTTAAAGGTGATATGATTCAAAATATCACAACAGACCTCCTGTCTCTATGGACACATTTGCTTTATTTTTATGTTGTCTTTTAGCTACTGATTAGGACTTACAGAAACTATGCCTGAAGTGAATAATAAAAATTGGGTGACCTGGCGGTCTAGAGGTAAGGTGTCGGACTTTTGTGCGTGAGGTCCGGGGTTCAATTCTTGGTCCTGGCATAGATTTATCTGATTACCAAACCCTTCCTTCACCTCTGACAAGACATTTTGTGAATGTGGGGAATGCCAGGCCTCCACTGTGGTTCGGATCTCACGTTAAACTGTAGGTCCTCCATTTCATCTCACAATCACCCTACCATTACACATTAGCGTAAGTGCATACAACCAGAATGGGTAGTAAGACGTGGTGCTAATAATAATAATAATAATAATAATAATTAATTATGGTATAGTGAAAATTTGTGTTGTTTCAAAATATGTAATGGTTATTTATTTAAGTTCCATTTTAATTTTGATCTAACATTCACTTATCACTATCTCCACTCTTATTTCAATTTTATTAAAATTAATTATTTTAAACACACAAAATTTAAGCTTCAGATTTAAATTTTGAACATGAGCTTATCTGGCTGTGAAACTTGATGGGAGCACAAACCAAACAAAACAACAACTCGTGCTTTAATCAAACAAAACAAATCTAAATAGCAAGCAACAAATGCCACAGAGTCGAGTAAATACAGTGCAACAATTAATATCTACAATGACAATGTTACAGAATTAAAAGCACACAGTGTTAATAGTTTTAAAATATGCCATCATCTCACAGGCTGCTCAAATGCAATCTAGATTAGAACGTGTCTCTTGGTAGTTACTGCATAGTCAAACAAATTAATACAAATACAGTGTTTTGTTGTTTCTTTGTGAATGAGTAAATAAAACAATATAGTAATAAAGAATGTTTCAAGACTAAAGTTAAAATTTTAACAAAATAAAGTGAGATTAATTTGCAATCAATGTATATTATTTTCAAGGGACAATCTATTATTACCATTAATGACAGTGTAATTATAATGTTGTAGTTCCTGCCATAATAACTGACTCATGTTTTATAAAGCTATGTGGAATGTCACCAATTGCTACCTGTTTTTCTAAGAGGGAAATCTTCCGATTCATAATGGCCCGTAGCTATGATGGGCTGAAGTCTGTACGGGTGAGGGTGGGGGTGGCCTGAGGTCAGTCCAGAGCTTCCTGGCTCAACACTTTGCGGGCCCTGAAGGACACTCCTGTAACAATATAATGCAAATACAAACGATTAAATACAGGGATGGAGTGGGTTTTGAGGGTGGAGCGGCATTCAGACTGATTATTGGCATAAAATATAACTTTCCTTGGAAATTAGACTTGTTTGTCTTTAATGTGCATATGCAAAACCTATCTTTTCCATTAATGGTAAATAAAAAGTAGTTAAAATAATTATGGTTACAATAAATAGATGTCCATTTAAACCATAATGAAATAAAGACACAAGCAATCGTGTGTTTGTTCTAATTTTTGTTTGCATAGGCTTCCCCCCCGCCACCCCCCCTCCCCAACAAATGAAAAGATCTGGCACTGTTACATTTGGGACTACCCCTCTGGTTAAATATTCATATTGACTACTTGCATCTTAACTAAGTTAGGATCTTTACTAAGTTAGTGTTGATACAAGTTCTAATAAACTGTTGTTTGGGTTTACACCCTGCAAATATTGAAAGGTTCCAAGTTCAGCGAGTGAGTCTTAATATAGCACAGAAAAGGATAATTTTGACAATGCCGAGAGTGCAAAGATACTTTCACACCAGTTCACATTTTAATGTTTTAATAAGATAGAAATCTATCGGTGAGCAAATAAAATTTAATTTGAATTTGATAAACTTAGAAGTAAGAGATGACAATTTCCCATAAGAATGAGAAAAGATATGTTTTAAAAAAAAATCTCATCTGTTATTTATTTCTTTTGTGCTACAGGATCAACAAAGATAGAACCAACTCTGTGGAAAATTTACTAACAACTAAACTTTATCGTATTTAAAAAAAACATATTATATTTAACTGTATCAATATTATAAAGATGAGATATAAATTTATTTAAGAAAATAAACTTAGTGTTTCTTCACCAGCTGTTTAGTTTGTATCCATATGATAACAAGATTCAGATCCCTAACTCCCAATCACCGCTAGTCCAGTTTATTGTGAGAGCGACGGCTTAGATCAGATCACAGAAGTGGCAATACTTGGTTTACTTGTCAAATAATATCTTCAAGTATCTACTCCCAATGATGAGTGTTGTAAACACATTTTTTAGTTATTTAGGTGACTCTCTCTCTCTCTGAGCTCTTTGCTTAAAAATAACAAAAAACTTGTGTGCTAAGAAATATTTCAAATAGCTCTGGAACTAGTATTTACTATTATAGGGTTATTTGAGCCCAATTGTCTAGGATTTTGGTTGAATTTTGTGTTTCTCCAGGGGACGAGTGTGCAGACAGTTTGGAGTCCACTATAATCAGGTCACAAGCCCATTAATAGTACGTAAAGAGCCAAAATGTTTAGTTTCTGTTTGATACATCAAAGTTTGGCACAGCCTGAGAAATAGATCCAGATATAGAATAGAATGTTATGAAAGACAAATGAAGTGGGTTTATTTGGCAGTGTCCCAAGAGTCATGCGAAAGTGGGGGTGCTGGGTTGTTGCCAGAGATAAAAGAGGTACTGTAGCGTACTGTATTATAATGTGCTCAAAGCCACCAAGGAAATAGACTACTTTGCCCTTTATGGTGACTACAGGGATGTATTAAAACCAACCAATAGTTTAACATGTGGCAAATAGGAGGCATGGTATTAGGAACTAGATAGTTCAATGACACACTTAAAACAGTACGCTATGTATCTCTATCTTAAGATTAGTTATATCCAGTCCCCCTCATTCCACCCTATCTCTTTCAAGTCCATTCTAACTTTATCCTCCCATCTGTATGTAGGTTTTTCCAATTATCTCTTTTGATTGGGCTTCCCAGTCAACACACAGAACAAAGTTCTAGAATCTTCCATTCACAATGCATGGTCTGCCCACCATAATCTATGGGACTTGATAAACCTAACAATGTCTTGTGATGATTACATAGTATGCAACCTCCATAAAATTAACGTTTAACGAGATATTTGCAAAAATCCTCATTTTGCTGTCATCTTTCCAAAAGTAGACCTCATAGGAGAAAGAAAAGTTTGTATGTTCATTAGAGACCAAGGTGTTTAAAACACTTTGCAAATTTCCTCAAATTATTTCCGAATCTAATACCCGCACGGCCTATTTATGTATCCTAAATGACTGATTAATAAACATATGTGGCTTTAATATAAAGAATGCTAAGATATTCATTAAAAATAACTTTAAACCTAACAGGGACTATACTTGAATTAAAAATATATTTGATTTAAAAGATATAATATATTAAATAATAGTATAACATTTAGATTGGTTTTTTTTTCCTCAGCTTTAAGCCACGGTGTATGTAGTCTGGATTTCTTTACCCATTGATGTGCAATTTCCCATTGGCTAAGATGAGAGTTATTGAAAGTTATTGCAAATCATTATGTTTTTGTATTTCTAATTTGGCTTTCTAAGGTGCTCCATTTCTATTTGGTTTTTATTCCAAGGATTTAATTTTTGAAATAAGATGTTTAATATATTTAAATACTCTTAGTTTATTCTTTTTTTTTTCTACTGGTATGACAGTTAATACAATCCATTTGATTTATTATTTAATAAATAACCACCCCATCTAAACATCACTATTTCATGACTTTTTTTTTTTCACTCCACAGCTTACCACTTTCCAGAATCAACTTAGTGTAGGGATTGGGAAGGTTTAATTTAGAGAAAGTATACCATCACTTGCAGAGAGGGAAAGTCTTGTCTATTCATTTGACCAGGAAACAATTTTTGTTGATGGTATAACAAATATGATAAGACTGACAGCTTTATTCATAGGACCACCAACATTGCTGGAAAATTTTGTAATAAAAATTAGAAGTAGGTCTAATAAATGTTTCAACTATAAATAAAGCACCTTTAATCTTTGCCAATTAAACTATTCCAATTGAAGTGCTTAGTTATTCAAATACATGTTTGTCTGAGCACACAACTTATAAACCTAGTTTTCAATGCAACAAATACCATAAGACAAGATTCAGATGTTAATTATTTTAAAATATGATAGCCAATGTATTTTTATTTATAACCTTCAACGGTCTTCAAACTTTTAATACCATATGCTTTAAATGTTATTTCTTTGGCACACATGTAAAAAAAATCCACCGTAGGGATTTTTTTTTAAATTTCTAGGTCAAGCCGCCAATGCATTACAACTTACTTTACTGCATATTTGAAGGAATAAAAATAATAAAATACATATTGTTTATGTATTAAAATTCTCTATTTAAAACAATATTGATAATATACTGCTAATACAGTATAAAAATAGTACAGTAATAACCAAATTAAATTAGATTAAACATTGAAAGGAGGATATATGGGGAAGGCCTAAACACCAGAAAAGTGTAGGCCTAAAAGTTCACATTTTCTGGTAAGTGTGTAGGCCTTGCCCTCCTATCCTCCATTCAATGTTTAATTTAATTTAATTCAAGTTAGCCATTTGGTACCTTTTTTTCCTTTAATAACAGAAGTAAATAATAATTAACACAATTTAATGGCTCGAATGCATCTGCTTCTTGCTATATTGAAAAACTGGCATAATTGTTGTAATTTGTAAATGTATATCAGATTTTGCACCTAATTTGTTCCTGTAACTTAGTTTTAGTGCTGATTTGACTCTAACAACAAAATATGAGTATAGACATGTACGACTAACAAAAAAGTTAATAAAGCGTTATAAAATGATAAAATAATAATTTTACTGATTGGTCTCTATAGGTGTGAAATGTGGTCTCTTACATTGCATGATAAAAACAAATTTATGGTGATCGAAAACAAGGTGTTTAGGAAGATATTTGGTCTTAAAATGGATGAGGCGACTTACTGGATAGTGGATGAGGTTATACAACGAGTTACTTATCAGATACTCATCGCAAGACATTGGTAGGGTAATCAAGTCTCATAAATTACGATGGGCAGGACATGGAGCCCAAATGGGAGATTTTAGAACCTTGTTCAGGGTAGTGACTGGCCAACCCAACTGGATAACACCATTGGGGAGATCTAGACATAGACGAGATCATAACATTAGAATGGAATTGAATGAGATAGGGTGTAGTGAGGTAGACTGGATAGACCTAGCTCAAGATAGGGATAGGGTGTAATGGGGTGGACTGGATGGAACTAGCTCAAGATAGGGATAGGGTGTAATGGGGTGGACTGGATGGAACTAGCTCAAGATAGGGATAGGTGGCGTACTTTTGTAAGCGCAGCAATGAACTTTTGAGTCCCTAATGCCATAAAATAAGTTATGAAATCATAGAATTATACTAAAGAAAATTGTGATTTTTGTAAAAAAAATAATTGTGAAACCACTGACCTAGGTTTATTTTCACAGTTAATATTTTGTATGTGTTAGGAGCGGAGATATTATTTCCTTCTGAAGGTATTTGTTAACAAGATGAGCTAAGCTCTAGCCCAGTCAGTGTTGAATGGCGAAAACCACTTACCCTACTTGACCTTTTTCGGCCACACTAGGTTAAAATACCATCAAGGTCTTAGTCATTCTCTGACAGGCTGCATTGTCGAATGACCTGACAGGGAAAATGTATTTATTAAAAAGAGAGTGGGTTGGTCAAAGCAAGATAAATAATAATTGACAAATCAAGATGATGTTCCTGTGTGTTAGAAAAGAAAGCAAGCCAATCACAGTGTTTAGTTTTAAAACAACGGCTAGTTGAATTAGTCAACAAAATATTGTATCTAAGTTTTAACTCATTATTTAAAGTGTATGGAAGTGATGTATATGGCATGCTTTGTACCCATTGTTACATATGGAGCAGCAACATGGACATTGGATGTAAGAGAGACTAGGAAATTGGAGGCTGTGGGAATAAAGTTTTTGAAGAGTATTCTAACTGTCACGAGGAGAAACAATACTAGGAATTAAGTTGTCCAGGCAATAGTTGGAAATTTGAACCACCTGTTTATTTTGATAGACACCTTAAAAAACTAGGTTCAAGAACAAACATACAACAATTCTGCCCTCTGATGGCAAAATGATCACTGTGAAAGGATAAACCCCAACTTAACCATTTATCAATGTTTTTATCAGGCCAGGAGTCAAACCAGACCCATTTAGCTTAGAAGAAACAAGTGCTATTGAGCCTGGGAGAGGACACAACCCTGACTTTAGCTAAAGTAGATCTGTTTAGCGTTTGTTGGCCAAGGCAAACGGCCAACAATGCATTAAAAAGTAGCACAGATCCACTCATCCCTCCTACCCAACATCATGGCTCTTACCAGCTACCTTAAGTAACATTCAATTTAAATGTTTAAATTAACGCCTCTATTCGAACGAGTCATGCTTCTGAGAAAGCCCACCAGCTATTTTCGCACTTCCTCATTAAAAGTAAAGTTGTGGGGTTTCAACTCAACAAATACAATTATCCCGCCGGCAGTCAGTATACCCATCCCCCCTCTACTTCAGAGCTATTTGTAGCAACAAGGTTGGCAAAGGCTACTTTTCAGTGGTGACACAACCGACATAAATAGCAGTGCCACCAACGCAATACTAACATTAACCTTGTACATACGCTTTGTTTAGCTGTGCACTATTGATACAAGTAATGCTCTTTGATCAACCAAGCCTTAAAACTATTTAAACAACCATTATGTCAACAAACACACAGATATATATATATATATATATAGTAAAACAGTTTTTATATAGCTAGAGATAAATATCTGTAAAATATTAGTGTACTTAAAACAAATTATGATATGAACTAAAATTATATTTTAGACTGTAAAAATTTGAGTTGCTTCCTACTATTTCAGTATGTATGAATGAAAAAATAATTTTGATCATATATAAGGTTGTCTTTGCTTTTTAGCACTGTTTATTTTAATGTTTTTGTAAAATATTCATGAAGACATAAATATAAACTGAACAAACTAAAATTAAGTAAATAGTTGTATGGAGTATTTATGTACTAAAACATTTTAAAACAAATTAATACCAAGTGTAACATAACATATAGCTCAAAGAAGCAATACAATATTGTAAAAAGTATCAATTAGAAAACTTTTATTTTCTATAAAAATAATTATTCCCCATATGTTTTCATAAAATAATTGATAATTTTTGTTTCCAACAAAAAATGAGGTTGTTTTTAGGGTAAAAGTGGTGATATTTTCCTCAAAAAGGGGATGATATTTTATGCTGAAAGCGATGTTATTATTGACATAAATACGAGTCAAATTAGCCTTCATTGAAAAAAAAAAACTTTTGTATAACTGTCTACATTTTTCGTTCATATTGGGTATTTAACTATTTATTTACATATTTGGAGAAAAATCCAATATTAGGGGTCTGGAAGTCTGGGTTTTTTCTTTTGAGTATTTCTAAAAACTCCTGAGTTCAAGTCAAATTCGAGTATTGTATATTCATAATTTTAAAATATTAAAAAAGGATATTAAAACACATGCTCTTAAAATATAAATGACACTCATTTTTATAAACAATAAATACTTTTGACACAAAAAAAAGTTCAAGAATGGAAATAATGGTTTTTAAATTAAAAATAACAGTTATAAAACACAATTTAAAAATAAGAACAACACTCAAATAAAAATCTAACAAAAAAATAATATGAATGACTTCAACACTCATAACTTTGAGAACATTAAAATTACACTATCAATTATAAAAAAAAAGTTAATAAAATGAACAATCGCATGATGGCTTGGAAATGTGTAACACAACAGTGTTGAAACACTGTACAATAGTGTGAAGTAATTTATAGTGAATGAAGCTAACCTGAAAGGATAGTTAGGTTAGAACTAGAGAGGAACAAACACACTTCTCTCTTCATGTCATCTTAAATTCCACAGTTGAACATTCGTTTTCATTTTCGGGAATATTACTTTTTTATTAATGTCTCTTCATATGAAAAATAAATATTCCGAAAACTCAAAACAATGTTCAACTGTTGAAGTTTGAAAAATTGAGAGGTGTAAAAATGTAAGAAGAAACAGAGAAGTGTGTGTGATTATATCGAGGCATAACCTAACTATCCTTTCAGGTTGGCGCCTTTCACTATCACTTTACATTATTGTAGTGTGTGTCTACGCTGTCTTGATACAAAGTTAATAAAATAGTTGTTTTAATAAGCTAATATTTCCACAAAATATGCTTCAGTAACTTAATTTACCGTATAAGAAAATGAAAAAATCACAGACAGAAATTTGAAGTATTTGTATTACGTTGCGTATAACCCGAACGAGTAGTAAGACGCGGTGCTAAATAATAAAACATAATAATGTATTACGTTTATTATTCCTTAGTGTAGTCGTTAATTATCACATCTTGTGTTCCATTTTCATTCCTGCAAATGCAGTTGCACATACACGTTGTAGGGGCTCTCGTTATACATTATTTTATTGAGAAATTTACTTCAATTCCATTTTTGATGCTTATAAAAGTTGATGCTGATACTTTAAAATTAAAAATAATTTGATTAAAATAATATTTATAGCAAACAATTTGAAATAATAAATGCTTTTCTAATATAAATGTGGTAAGTTTGAAAAAATATGTGTTGCAATAAATAAGATCAACATTGATTTTAGACAGGTTAACCAACATAATTCTCTAACTAAATACTAACTAAACTAGAGCTAGTTTTGTAGTTAAACGTATTATTTAATACGAGTTTCAAATATCTTTAAACCCGCCTCGGTGGTGTAGTTGGCTAATGCGCTTGTCGTGTTGAGCTCGACTGCTGAGGATGGGGAGATCGAGGTTCGAATCTCGGTCGGGTGAACTGGGGGTGGTTTTTCCTAAATGGTTTTTCACTCTCCCTCCACGCAAATGCGGGTTCACTTCCTCTAATTTAACCTTCCCAATTCCTAATCCATTAGAGTAATTAGTACTTAAAGCGTATAACCCGAACGGGTAGTAAGACGCGGTGCTAAATATTATTATTATTATTATTATTATTAAATATCTTTAGTTTGAAAACATTGCAATATTGAATAAATTTATCAGTCGAAAGTGGTTTTAAGTTTCTATTACGTTATTAATGTGAAAATTGAAATTAATTTTTAGCAATTTGTTAAGTAATCGAATGATTTTTAAGTTGAAATGATACATTATCTCAATTAAATATACTATGCTTATTATTATGTTTTAAAAATTCTCTGCATCTTTCTCTTTACCTAGATGCACTTAATAGAAAGATTTTGGTGACCTGGCGGTCTAGGGGTAGGGTGTCAGACTTCTATGCTGGCTGCCGGGGTTAAATCCCCGGTCCCAGCAAAGATTTATCTGATTACCATAACCCTTCCTTCACCTCTGACAAGACATCTTGTAAATGTGGGGAATGCCAGGCCTCCACCGTGGTTCGGATTCCACGTTAAAACTGTAGGTCCTCCATTTCATCTCACAATCACTCTACCATTACACATTAGTGTAAGTGCGTATAACCCTAACGGGTAGTAAGACGCGGTAATAATAATAACAATAATAATAATAATAATAATAATAATAGTAGAAAGATTGAAAATTAAATGTATTGTTTGTTAATTTATATGGCAACAAACAATTACTATCTTGAATTCAGCCTTGACTTTGTTTTACTTTGCTTCAACTGCTTCTCACATTAAAAACCAGTGACCTTCACACACCGTTCATTAGGTCTTTCACCCTCAGAAATACTCAACTGTGATTGGACTGGTTAGTGATTGAGGTCACCAAGTGATCAATAACTGGTTGTTACCTATTTTCCACAAACAATGCTGAGCAAAAGTATAGGAATTGAAATCAGTTTTGTAGTGTATAAATGAAAGCACCTTCTTCGAACTTCTAAAATATGTAATAGATATTAATAGAATGACTAGTGACTTGAGTGCTGAGAGAATTTGGCTCTCTTATATTATAAGAATGATAAAAGATTTAAGCAAAAAAAAAAAATTGGATTCATTCATGCAATGAAAATCATATAAACTGCAGAGTATTAAAAAAAAAGACTATTCATTGAGGCAAAGCGACTGTAACAAACTGATGCAACATTTATTGTGTTGTACAGAATGTTGAAAAAAACTACCTTGAATAATGCATTAAATGTTCAATAATTATTAATTCATGATGTTTGGGTTTGTATCTGAGGTAGCCGGCGACTAGCATGTTGTGTTACCAGTAATTGAGTCTTATTTGAGTAGCTTCATGTGTAAAAGCTCTTACTCTTTACCATACAACAGTAAAATATAGCCATATATAAATATAAACTTTTGTTTACTAACTAATAGTTAAAATATGTTTCAACTTTCTAGTGAAATTTGTGAAAAGCATTAACCTATTGTTTTTACTCTCTCAATAAAGCTTAAAAAACACTAATTGCCTTATATTTGTATATTTTTTTTAATTTCTAATATTTTGAGTAAATAAATGCCTGCCCACTACATGTCAATATGTGGATACATACCTCGGTGCAAAGGGGCAAGATATTAGCATGGAGGGAGAAAACCTTAGTGATAAATCACATGATTTGGAAGAACCCCCATAATGCACCTGGCAAAGATTAGATTCAAGTCTTAACTTTGCAGTCAATAGCAAGCATGGTGTAGATGGAAGTTTGTCTGAACTTTGTAAAAATAAATTAGCCTAATAACAAATTCTGGTTAGTTGTTTACACTATTTTTAATGCAATGGTTTTATGAAAATATAGTGAAACAGGTTAATATTAAATAATAGGGGTGTGCGAAGCTTCAAAAAGTCGAAGATCAAATTGCCTTCGGTTTTGACTTCGACATCTACAATAACCATCACATATTCGAAAAATTTCGAAGGAAGGATAAAACTTCAATCAACTATCAAACAATTTAATTTTATCTTACTAAATATTACATATTTCAATATTTAATAATTCTAAAACCGTTACTAAACAGAATTTTAACACCGAAAAGTAATTTAACCGCCATTACGTAAGCATGGATCAAAATCGGTTAAGTAAATGTTTATATTATTATATTTACTATCGCCAACCTAATTTTGTAAAAAATAAAAATACCTACAAAGAAATTACACCATGGTTACTGGTATGAAGCAGAGAAAGTGCATGGATCAAAATCGGTTAAGTAAATGTTTATATTATTATATTCACTATCGCCAACCTAATTTTGTAAAAAATAAAAATACATATAAAGAAATTACAGCATTGTTACTGGTATGAAGCAGAGAAAGCGCTTTCGTTGTGCTATCATCCCAGCTCGCGTCTAATGTTTAGTCCATAATATTACATCTCTTTGGACTTGTCTGTGACATTTTGACGCATAAGTTTTTCATAGCTTATTAAGATTTTCTTTATTATTCAAAATGGATGATACGGAGTGTGGGAAACGAAAAAACAATGTAATTTATAATTATTATGAGAGAAATTCAGATAAAAAGATATGCATATGTAAATGTCTGCAAAATAATTTTATCAACTCCACGATGTAAGTAAAGATTAAAACTTGATTGATAATTTACTAAGCTTATCAGTAAGCCTCTGTGCAATAATTAATAATATAGGCCTTAGGTAACAAATAAGGAAATTTTCCCAGTCCTTGTTACTGACAAGATCTAGATTATATAAACTTTATTTCAGTTAAAACAGTTTATTTATTGTGGTATGGTATAAAAGTAGGCCTATTTGCTTATTGATTTTATTTGGTTAGGAATTTTTTATACCATGCACTAAAGAGTTGTTTTTTATCTTGTTGCAACTACAGCTACAACACTACAGAAACATTAAAAAACATCCTACAGAATTAAGACAGTATGAAAATGAAAAAAAGTTGAATCTACAAAATCCAAGACCAGCCCCTCAAAAAAGGAATCAACTTACTATGGAGGAAGTCCTATTCAAGAAAACAAAACTTGCCTATAATGATCCCAGCCAGAAATTTATCTAAATCAATCAAATCCATGTTCGGAGTGTATGAAGAAGACAAAGTATATCTACTATCCATGCTTACTGATCCACGTTTTCGAGGTGTGCTTGTTAACAAAATTGTTGCTGTAGCTAATCTTCAAGCTGTAGATAAACAAGTATCGAAGCTTTGAAACACCGCCGTTAGAAGAACAACCAGGACTAAGTACAATCACTTCTTCTCTTTGGTCTGCGATTGATTACCTACCAAACGAATCTTTCTTTGATTCAGCAACTGATGAAATTGAGAGATACTTAGATGAAAAACGTATTCCCTGAAGAGAAGACCATTTGATTTGGTGGAAGGAAAAAGGGCAGCATGGCAGCAGTAGTGAGCGATTGTTCTCCACGGCAGGCAATATAGTTACGGAAAGGCATCAAAATTTGCTTCCGGCACACGTTCGGCAACTTGTGTTTCTCCATAATAATTTGTGAATTTGGCCAAATTTATGACTCAATTTTTTTTTTCCAATTCTTATATGTGTGTGATGTTTTTTTATATGTAAGTATTTTAAAGAAATTCTTATTAGAAGTCTATTATGATTTTATTTGTTTTTATAAAGTTTAGAACAAAATAATTACTAATGCAAGTGCAATATTATAACTTAGGTTGTGTTTATTTTGTTTTTTTAAACATAAATAAATTCAGACATGTCAGCATATGAATATAGTGTGCTTTGACTTTTTTGTACGTCTTTCTTTTGACCTAGATGTACATACTGTTTGATTTAAAAATTAAAAATAGTGTTAAGTGACAACGACAAAAATCCTATGTAGCTTCAACTTCGACTTTTCTTCGCAAGTTTCAAGCTTCGCTTCGCATTTAAAAAGTGGCCTTCGCACATCCCTATTAAATAAACATACCCAAAAATAAAATAATACATTTATTTTGAATGAATACATATCACATTGATTGAATCATTTATACAACCATAGATCATCATCATCATCATCTTTAATATCTTCCATTCTTCTCACCTCACTTGCACACTTTCCGCTATCTGTTCCTAAATATTTACTTATATCGCAAGAGATACCAGATTCATGGAAATAACCCCTAGTTTTTGATCATCTATTTTGTTTTCCGGGCATTCCAAAAGTTTCTAGTTCAATGTTGCATGAGACTCACCAGCTCCTGAATGCTTGAGAAGTTATGGTGGCACCATTCGCTGCAGCAGCCGCTTCCCTTTGCTTCTTGCTCAGCAGGAAACCCTGGATCACAAGCAAATGATATACAGCCAGGACTTAAATGGATGTGTGAGTTCAAACGTAATGTGGGAGCCTTTTAACCAGTAATTGGCTTGATAGCTTACATACTCGTGAACCAATTTAATCATGACAAGGACTTAAAACAGACTCAAAGTCAGATAAGTTTTGGTACTCTTATTGTAAACAAAATGTAAGAATAAAAAGTTAAAACACATTAACCTTTTAATTCGAAAATAATGAATTGCATAACTGTGTGCCTCATCTTTTAACTGCAGTGCTCTTTCACAGAACATTTTATCAATTAAAACTTTGTAATTAATTTTGAGTTATTACAACCCAGAAATGCGTAACAATTTCTGATGATGAGTACAGAGTATGTAACTCATTATTACATAACCTCTTCCACTCCCCCATATCCTCATCCTTTAGGACAACATATCTTTCAAATTACTTTGTTTTCTACCACCCTAAATTTCCTCTTACCATGTAAAGTAAGAGACCATGTTTAGCAACCATAAAGAATAACCGGTGAAAATAATGTTTATTCTGAATTTTACATTTATTGACAGCAGGTAAGATGTTAACTTAATGACCGAGTAAAAGAATACATTTCCTGACTCTACTATTTTCCTAATTTCCACTTTAATTCAATATGTTCTTGTTATAATTGCCCTTAGCTGTTTGAACTAATTAAGGTGGGATGGAAGGGGTTGAGAGAAAAGGTCGTTGTTTTTTGCTGTTTTTATAGTAAAACTTTTTTTTTTGCCAAAATAAATAAAATATTGCTCCAGTACAAACATAAGTTTAATTTTCTTCACTTGTTAATATCAATAGTTACTTAATATCCGTCATGACAGTGGTGGTGGCATTATTTAACCAACTTTTTAAATGAAGAGAGAAAGTTCTCATTAAATTCCAGAACACCCTTCAAAGATATTAAAGAACTTTTGATACTCCTCGGGGTACACGGCGGACCGGTTAGGGTAATGTGAAAATAATATTGGAAATGGCGGAAAACACCAAAAAATAAGGGGTTAAAATGAAAATACAAAAACCAAGTTATAGAGTTTTGGTTTACAAAAAGACACTTATGAGAAAGTCCAATAGCTTATTCGATAAATGAGGAAAAGGAAAGCATAAGCATAGAACTAGTAATTGATTAATAATTGGTTGTAACTAGTCCCGCCACCACCAATCATTTTGTGGAACTACGGTAGCCCCATGGCTTCTTTGCTGCTGACTGACAGCTCACAGCTGACCGCTGACAGCTTTGAAAAGTTACCAGACCAAATTATGTATCCCTACGCCGAACCATATGATCTGCAAAAACATGTGTTTAACAGTTGTCATTTCTGACAGTCAAAATGTAGGGGTATATACCTAAATGTTCACTCTCAGAAGTCAGCTGTGAGCTGTCAGTCAGCACCAAAGAAGTCATGGGGCCACTGTACTCATGTGTCCTCCCTCTCTTCGCCAAAAGTGTCACTGCTCATAGCACTCTATTCTTTCCGCCTCACTCCCTTTCTTTTGTTGTTCTTTTTGTTTCTAGTAATTTTAGAAAAATTAAAGTAGCATATATTAATGAGCCTATATTTGTTTATTTTTAATGAATGCTTAATTTGTAGTGTTTAGTTATTATTTATTGCTATGAGTGACTTTCTGTTGATATTGTTGTGTGTCTCAAAATGGATAAGTGGTCGAAAACTAGAACTCTTAAGAGAGCTGCAACTAGCGTTGAAATTCAACCTGCTGATTCGGCAGCTGCAAGTACTTCGAAGCAGTCTGATGATTTAAAAGTGCAAGATGACCGGGGTACAGTGACTGGTAAAAGATAAAGTTAAAACTATTTAAAAAACACAAAGCATATATGTTCCTCCATAGAAGAGATAATATTCTGATGAATACTTGAGATATGGATTTTCTTTCACGGAAGATGAAGACTATCCGAAACCACTGTGTGTTGTTTGGGGAGAGATAATGTCTAGTTGTGGCATGATACTATCTTTATTAATGCGCCATTTAGATACAAAGCATCAAATTTTTAAGCAATAAGTTGTTAGTTTTTTCCAGCGACTATTAAATGCTCTTAACCTAACTTCTTTTGTGTTATCTGCAAACAAAGTCAATAATAATGCGGTTGAATAATATTACAGAATAAATTACTATATTGATAAAAGTGGTAAAAATCATACAATTGCTGAAACTTTGATATCTTCTTGTATCAAAGATGCTGTTCAATATAAGTTTGGAAAGACCATGTCGAAGAAATTAACAATATTCCCTTCTCAAACAATAGAGTTTCTCGGGGAATTAAGGACATGTATGACGACAATGAATCTACAGTAATTGAAAGAGTAAAAAAGAGTCCCTCCTTTTCGATACAGGTAGATGAAAGCATTGATGTTTCCAATCTGCCAATTTTGCTTGTTATTGCAAGATATTTAAATGATAACGTGCTTGAAGAAAATCTTTTACTGTGCTATCCTCTCATTGAAAGATGTACAGGTGAGGACATATTTAATTCCATTCAGGGTTATTTCTGTGGAAAAGAAATTTATTGGGCCAATTGCTGTGGTGTTGCACGGATGGTGGAAAATCTGTCTGGCTGTTATAAAGGCTCACGCGGTTGCATCAAAGAAGTCACTTCCCATGTAGCTTGGAGCCATTGCTGTTTTCACAGACAAAGCCTAGGGACCAAACCCCTGCCACATTCATTGAAAGAAGTGCTCAATCAATCTGCGAGAGTTGTTAATTTTATTAAGGCCAATTCTACAAACGCTAGACTATTAAAATCCTTGTGTGAAGAGATGGACAACCTCCATACTACATTACTTTTGCACAAAGAAATGAGGTGGCTTTCACGAGGAAAAGTACTCACAAGATTGTTTGAATTGAGACATGAAGTTCAAGTTTATTTTAAAAACCACCCTTCTGAGTTGAGCTCTACGTTTCATGAAAGTGAATGGCTTCAACAGCTTGCGTACTTATCTGATATTTTTTCAGAAGTAAATTAACTTAGGATTACAGTTCTATAACCATTTTTAAGATATCTGACAAAATCAAGTCTATGATCAAGAAATTGGATTTTTGGGAATCTTGTATCAAAAAAGACAAGTGTGAAGTTTTTGAGAGACACTTGACAGTTTCTTACCCAAGAATGAACTGAAATTGCCAAAAGAAGTAAAAAGTATTATAAAAGCTCACTAAAAAGGACTAAGGTGTTGTTCAGACAGTATTTTCAGAAGCAAAATAGTGAAGATAACTGGATTTCAAATCCATTCAACAAGCTGAAAAATTATCAGTTTCTGAAAAAAGAAAATTGATTGACCTTTCAACTGATTCTTCTTTACAATCTGATTTTTAAAAAAAATGTCATTGACTTCTGGGCAGCAGTGAAAGAAGAGTACCAAGAACTTGGTGAAAAAGCAATAATATATTTATTGGCTTTCACAAACACAGAGCTTGCCGGAAGAGCATTCTCGTCTTAAGTGTATATTAAGAATAAATATTGCAATAAGCTTGATGCAGCTCCTGATTTGGGATTATAATTAAGTCTTCATTTAAACATGATTTAAAAAAACTCAACTCTATGAAACAAGCCCATGGGTTGCAATGAAATTATTAAGATCCATGTTTGAAGACGTGTATATCAAGATGAATAATTATTATAAACTTTCATCATAGTTTAATGTGGTTAAAAATTATTTTAACGCTGTTTTTATTTGTTTTGATGTTAGGTTGCTATTATAAAAATTTTGAATAAATTGTAGCATTTAAAATCAAAAATAAAAGCCTATAAATGTCATTAATTTGAGTTGTTTGATTATTTAGCTAACCTAAGAACATTACTACCTAACAAAAACAAACTTTTTTGCATAGAGGGATGAGTGAAAGGGAGGGGAGGGGGGTTATGATAAGGGGGA
>CABFOV010004732.1:6384-26291 GCA_902141375.1 Timema poppense | reverse complement strand
GGGGTGGGGGGGGGGGGGGGGGGGGGGAAGGTTGGGAACCACTACTTTGTTAGAATGTGTTAATTGGCTCATCGGTTAACATTTCAATTTATTGTGCCAAAGTGATATGGTCTTGATGTGTTCCAACTAACAGCAATTTATTGTTTTTATATTTCTAAAATTTCCAACAAAAAACAAAAATTGGTTTAGTTATTAGAATAATGTTTGTTGAAAGTAATTCAGTTTGAATGAGTTTATAAAGTTACAGCTATTCAACAAGATGAGCTAATAACACTAACCAGAAACATAAAAGTTTTAATGAACCCTTGTTAACAACTTCAGAGACAATATCTAATAAACTGCACCTAACAATGCAGTTCACATTTTAGAGAAGGATGTTTGTGTTTGCAGTTAAAAACATTCATTTCTTTTATAGATCATAAAAAACATGACAGCCCAAGCACATTACAATAAAAAATATACAAAAAGCAAAATATGATGAGCAAAGAAATACACTTTAGGTAATATAAACTAATGTAAAAACCTGTTTAGATTATGGACTAGCTTCAACTGATTTAAACAAAAATTTAGTTTTAACTATGTAGGCATAACAAAAAGTGTGAGCCTGCAAGCGAGATATACCAACCAAGCGGCCGCTACCGTTAGAAATGATAGTGCCAACATTTGTGGATAGAGGGTGTCCTTTGGTCAGCACAATGAGCCCTCCGGCTGTTAATCTTAGTTTTATTAACTGGAGCTGCTACTTTTTTATTCAAGTTGCTCATTATTTGCCCAATAGAGACCAAGCTCGACCCTGCTTGAAACCCACTAGCGCCGAGGATTAAACCTGGGATCTCTGGATATGGAGCCAGTAACTCTGGCCACTAAACCAAGGTGCCCAATGTGTCTTATGGTTGGTTGGTAATGCTGCGAAGTGGATTAACAAAGAAATGTGCTTGGCAAGGATGTGATGTATGATTCTATTTGAAAGCGTGTCTCATTGCATGAATAACACATGGTTTAGGTAGGCACAATGTACCGGGTGGCTACAAAACAGATTTTACAAAATTCCCTGACCTTTCCAGGTTTTCCAAGCAACATTTTTCAACTTTCCTTGACTACTTTTTTTCAGTTTTAATGGTGGATGATGAATTGTTTTATTTATTATTGATCACAAATTTAAAAAAGTTTGTATCTACTAAACATAAACAGTGTTATCAGTTATTTTAAAAATTAAAATGTAATTTTATTTAGGGATTATTAACTTTTGTTTTAGTGTTTAGTTGCAAAATTAATGGGATATTTTATACATATTTTTAATTCCCTAACTTTTCCAGATTTTCCATCTGTAGCCACCATGAATGTAGTGCAGTAGCCTGGAGTCTCCAAAATAAAACATTCATGTTGAAAATGACGAAACAATTTTATCATGTTTAAAATTAAAAATAAAAATTTAAGAATTGATAGATAATATACTGATCCCAATGTCACCGTTTTAAAGTGAAGAATAGAGAAAACCGCACTTTAATGAGCTTACTGGTTTTAATGTAACCATGAATCTTACTTTCCAGTTTATTGACTGTGAAATGGGCTTTAAGGACACCCATAAATGTCTGCCTAGAATGTTTTATTCAATTGGCAAGAACACATAAACCTATGTTGGTTCTAAAGTCAGCTCAACCGGACAGGACCGAGTACATAAACCAGAAAAGGACCCACCACACGGACCAGACGAGGACCCAGCGTACGGACCAGACAAGGACCCAGCGTATAGACCAGACAAGGACCCAGCGTACAGACCAGACAAGGACCCAGCGTACGGACCAGACAAGGACCCAGTGTACAGACCAGACAAGGACCCAGCGTACAGACCAGACAAGGACCCAACGTACAGACCAGACAAGGACCCAGCGTACAGACCAGACAAGGACCCAGCGTACAGACCAGACAAGGACCCAGCGTACAGACCAGACAAGGACCCAGCGTACAGACCAGACAAGGACCCAGCGTACAGACCAGACAAGGACCCAGCGTACAGACCAGACAAGGACCCAGCGTACAGACCAGACAAGGACCCAGCGTACAGACCAGACAAGGACCCAGCGTACAGACCAGACAAGGACCCAGCGTACAGACCAGACAAGGACCCAGCGTACAGACCAGACAAGGACCCAGCGTACAGACCAGACAAGGACCCAGCGTACAGACCAGACAAGGACCCAGCGTACAGACCAGACAAGGACCCAGCGTACAGACCAGACAAGGACCCAGCGTACAGACCAGACAAGGACCCAGCGTACAGACCAGACAAGGACCCAGCGTACAGACCAGACAAGGACCCAGCGTACAGACCAGACAAGGACCCAGCGTACAGACCAGACAAGGACCCAGCGTACAGACCAGACAAGGACCCAGCGTACAGACCAGACAAGGACCCAGCGTACAGACCAGACAAGGACCCAGCGTACAGACCAGACAAGGACCCAGCGTACAGACCAGACAAGGACCCAGCGTACAGACCAGACAAGGACCCAGCGTACAGACCAGACAAGGACCCAGCGTACAGACCAGACAAGGACCCAGCGTACAGACCAGACAAGGACCCAGCGTACAGACCAGACAAGGACCCAGCGTACAGACCAGACAAGGACCCAGCGTACAGACCAGACAAGGACCCAGCGTACAGACCAGACAAGGACCCAGCGTACAGACCAGACAAGGACCCAGCGTACAGACCAGACAAGGACCCAGCGTACAGACCAGACAAGGACCCAGCGTACAGACCAGACAAGGACCCAGCGTACAGACCAGACAAGGACCCAGCGTACAGACCAGACAAGGACCCAGCGTACAGACCAGACAAGGACCCAGCGTACAGACCAGACAAGGACCCAGCGTACAGACCAGACAAGGACCCAGCGTACAGACCAGACAAGGACCCAGCGTACAGACCAGACAAGGACCCAGCGTACAGACCAGACAAGGACCCAGCGTACAGACCAGACAAGGACCCAGCGTACAGACCAGACAAGGACCCAGCGTACAGACCAGACAAGGACCCAGCGTACAGACCAGACAAGGACCCAGCATACAGACCAGACAAGGACCCAGCGTACAGACCAGACAAGGACCCAGTGTACAAACCAGACAAGGACCCAACGTACAGACCAGACAAGGACCCAGCGTACAGGCCAGACAAGGACCCAGCGTACAGACTCACTTGCTCACTTACCGAACATTTTAACAAAGTGACAATTTTATTAAAAAATGATGGGTTACATTTTGTTAAATTAAGAGTTATTGAAATTAATTATATTTTTATTATTTTATCTTATTCAATTAAGGTAATTTAATTAATGATGTGAAAATAATAGGCATTTGAGATTGGGCGCCAGACCGGGATAATATTTTATTTAGAGTTGCGATCAAAAAGTTTAGGAAACGCTGTCTTAAGACACTTCAGCACAGTGGGATTCATATATTTTTTAAATGAAATTGTAAAAATAGTTATAATAGACCTATTTGCTTTGCAAGTGATTTTAATCTCATTCATATCTGGTTTTAGCTAAGATAGATCTGACATATTTTGATGGCAAAATGTATACATGTAGTGACTTTGTGGATGTCAACATTTCTTATCTTTTCAGATTCATACTGAAAAACAAAATTCCTTTTTTTCATTGCTTAAAGTTATTTTTATTTGGAGGGAAAATACATAAGTTTAGTATATTTAAAAAAATCGTCTTTTGGATAGAAAACTCCTTTGGTTAAAAGTATTTATTCCATAACAAACATTGTCAAGGACTTACTCTTATATTTTTATTACTTTATAAAAAATACTACCAGAGTCAAGATTTAAATAATTTATTAGTAAAAACTTCCATAAAGACAATTTGTTTTTATGATAGTGGAAATGTTAAGGAATGTCCCCAAAAATGTTTATTCTAGAATAACAGTTTGTTAATCAAGAGAGTACAAATAATTTCCAATCAAAGAAATTAATAATTTCAACAATTCAAATCTTTCTCAAACCTCCCCTTAGTGCTTTCTGTGTACCTGCAGTTTCTGCTTGACCTCAGTGGAGGCCACGGCGCTCTGCTCATGCTTGTCCTTCTTCTTGAGCGCCTCGAGGCGTTCCTTCTCTCGACGCTCTCTCTGCTCCTCCAACTGCTTCTGGTGCTCCCAGAACTCCTGGCAACCACAGCCACACTACACACCTAGTTGGTTTGGTCACATGCACGTCCATTGGGAGAACAGGGAATAGTGGCATAACTGACTGATCAAGGCCAACCCGAGAGGAAATTGTTATCAACAATGTGTGCATCTTATCAAGCTCACAACAACTACATGCTACAATCCCTATTATGTAACGTACATCTTTAATTGCTTCAAGACCCACATCAGTGGCCACGTGGTCTAAAGGGATATTCTCGCAGTAGACTGGAGTGCCGATCACAAGGAGACCGAGGTTTAAATCTCTGTTGGGTGGAATGAGGTGTTTTTTTCCCCCCAAAATCGTTTTCCACTGTGTCTCCTCCTCTAAAACCATTAGTGTAATTAGTACATAAGCATATAACCTGAAAGGATAGTTTACCTCACCTCTCCTTTCCTCTGGATTAAGTGTTCAGTTATTATAATTTCTTTGGCACGTCTTACGGTTCAGGCTATACACATATGTACTAATTACACTAGTTGAGTTATAAAGGAAGAAGGTTGAATTTAGAGGAAATTTACCAGTATTTACGAGTGGGGAAACCATTTAGGAAAGTACAGCCAATTGGGATTGAACCACGGTATCCCAGTGATCGGCGGTTTAGTTTATTGCGAGAGTAGCGCCTTATACAATGCAGCTGCTGAAGTGAGTGAAAACATATTAATTGTTGATGTAATAACGCTATAAAGGCCACAATCAAAGCACAATTGTGCATTTGTACTTAACACCTAGGCCTAACTTTGGTTAAAATGGAAATATTAGTCAGTGTACTGTATTAAAACTAGTAGAAGTACCTGTTGTTGCCCATGGTAGCCACACAATGGGCTACCCCTGATAACGCTTACTATTTGCTTCAAACAGATAGAAAAATAATCAACATTTTATTTCTTTTGGTCCAGTTTTTATTAATTTTTATATAACAGCTTTGAGGTAAACACGTATGTGCACAGAGACTACTGATTTTTTAAATTTCAGACCTTTGTGTGTGATGGTATTACAAACAAACATGCTCTTCATTTTATTAATATAAAAGATGGCTAAGTTAGACACCAACAAAGGTTCAAATAATGTTTGCAAATATTTTAAACCATATCCCACGGAGTGTGTCCCATTATAAAATAAGGACAATAACACAGGTGTGTGCTCTGCAAATCTAGCCGTACAACAATGAACGTTTGGCCACAAGTACAAAATAGAGGCTATCTATGAATGTTACAAGTTAGTTCCACACAACACGAGAAAAAGTGTGAAAAGAAGTGATCCAAGTTTAAGTTTGGAAATACAACTAGATGGAAAATACTTTTAAAAGTGCTATGTCAATTTTCAGAGAGAATATTTTCTGTGCTTATATGAATTATGATTAACAAAATGGAGCAATGAAATCGTTCATAATTATTAATAATTATATCTTATTATTGCTGTTCTAAGAATTACGTGGATAAAGAGCACAATAAAAATTAACACGCTATAAGTAAACCTATTTCTGAATTGTTCTGAATAATGCAATTTTATAAATTGAATGCTAATGTATCTATAAAATACTTTAGAAGAAACTACATTAATGACTTTGGGACAAATAATGAAGACCAAATAAATTAGTATATAATTTGTTTTTTACTGTTTAAATCTATTTTAACTATTTGATCAAATTGTGATTGTCATAAAATACATTTATAGTTTTGTGAACATCCCAGCGAATTGGTTGGGCTGGACCAAAGCGGAGAGCCAGAAAACCTACTTTATATTGTTTCTTATAATTTATATTTTAATAAATTAATTTGTGCATTTATTTATTGCTTCTCAGGGCTTGGTACAGCTCTCGATTTTTCTAAAATATTCATTAGGATTATCATATTATATAAATTATCATATGCTATCTCTGTCTTCAGATATCAGTGTGCTTTATATTGCCATTTATATTATTATAGCAAAGTTGTACAGAAGTAAATACTAAAAGCTACAGGCTCACCAGCCTTGTAGTTTCCAAACCATGTTTGATGAATGGATGAAAAGGTGATGCAACATTTTATACTGATTGATGTGTACTTCCATTATATGTGCCTACTCATAGTTTCAACTTTGACATTTTACTATGATTTCTACTCTTGTGATATCTATCCCTTCTGGAAGATGGCCAATAAAGTGATAGTTATAAACACCAAGGAAAAAAAAAGTTCTATATCCACAACAGACAAAATAGAAATATCCAAACAGCAGATTAGATATATTATCATCTTTATCTTTTCAAATAAATATGTTAACTTCTTAGTATTAAAGTAAAAATCTCTAGTTTGACCTAAATGACTGATTATTATTATTATTATTATTATTTACAAATAAAACATAAAAATAAATCATTGAAAGAAAATATGACTGTCCTCTCCATCAAAATACACAGGAAAAGAGGTAAATATATCACCTTTAACCCATTATCGTCTAGCAACTGCCTGATAGTTTTGTGGCATAAAAATGAATAAATTATATCTAAAAAAACCTATATACTATATTATATTTACAAATCTAAAATACTATGTTTACCTAATGTGGGTCTATATGTGATAAATTTAATCTAATATTAAATTGCTTAAATCAATTCAGATATATAAATGTGTGTGTGTTACTTTCAATAAAAAATATAGCTTTTAAAGGGTTAAAGCAAATAAGTTAAAGAGAGAGCTTACATGAAAAACAATGTTGAGACAAATAATGATGCGGACATTACCTTGAGGTGTTGGCGGAGTTGTTGCTCATGCTGCTCAGCTAATTGCTGTTGCTGGGCCTGGAAATGTTGCAAGAGGATCTGTTGCTGCAGTTGCTGTTGCTTCTTCAACTGAAACAAAATAGAAACAAAAAGTTACTGATCACACAAGGTCTGGCTTGACCCCAGCACACACAACATGGGCATTGATTGATGTGTAATTGGCTACATAATAAACAACATGGGCATTGATTGATGTGTAATTGGATACATCACTAACAACATGAGCATTGATTGATGTGTAATTGTATACATCACTAACAACATGAGCATTGATTGATGTGTAATTGTATACATCACTAACAACATGAGCATTGATTGATGTGTAATTGTATACATCACTAACAACATGAGCATTGATTGATGTGTAATTGTATACATCACTAACAACATGAGCATTGATTGATGTGTAATTGTATACATCACTAACAACATGAGCATTGATTGATGTGTAATTGTATACATCACTAACAACATGAGCATTGATTGATGTGTAATTGTATACATCACTAACAACATGAGCATTGATTGATGTGTAATTGTATACATCACTAACAACATGAGCATTGATTGATGTGTAATTGTATACATCACTAACAACATGAGCATTGATTGATGTGTAATTGTATACATCACTAACAACATGAGCATTGATTGATGTGTAATTGTATACATCACTAACAACATGAGCATTGATTGATGTGTAATTGTATACATCACTAACAACATGAGCATTGATTGATGTGTAATTGTATACATCACTAACAACATGAGCATTGATTGATGTGTAATTGTATACATCACTAACAACATGAGCATTGATTGATGTGTAATTGTATACATCACTAACAACATGAGCATTGATTGATGTGTAATTGTATACATCACTAACAACATGAGCATTGATTGATGTGTAATTGTATACATCACTAACAACATGAGCATTGATTGATGTGTAATTGTATACATCACTAACAACATGAGCATTGATTGATGTGTAATTGTATACATCACTAACAACATGAGCATTGATTGATGTGTAATTGTATACATCACTNATTGTATACATCACTAACAACATGGGCATTGATTGATGTGTAATTGGCTACATAATAAACAACATGGGCATTGAGTGATGTGTAATTGTATACATCACTAACAACATGGGCATTGATTGATTTGTAATTGGATACATAATAAACAACATGGGAATTGAGTGATGTGGGATTGTATACATAATAAACAACATGGGCATTGAGTGATGTGGGATTGGATACATAATAAACAACATGGGCATTGAGTGATGTGGGATTGGCTACAGCTCAGACCAAGCAAAAAAAAAAGTTTACCAAGAAGAAATGGGGTGATTCTGGGGGCATCAAAACTCTTCCTAACATGAGATAAATAACAAATTCACCCTCGGTTCCAGTGCATGAGCGGAGCAGGATGACACGGTTTTTAAAATAGAGAAAAGCATGCATCTGTATGTGCTTACTACACCCAATATCACCTATGAGGTAGTAACGGTAGGTCTTATGAGGGAAAGGAGCGGGGGGTAGGGGGGGGACTATATTCGCTCTCTTTGTTGCCTAATATCCTCGCTTTCAGAAAGTTATGACAGAAGCTGGTGTATAAAGTAGCTACTGGCAACCTGGTCGAACCAGCGTTGAGAAACTTGTCCTATATTTAAGGGATGATAGACCACATGAAAACAATAGGATGACAACAATGTTTTCTAATAATGACCATGGTTCTCTCAGCAATGATAGCCAGTGTAGTCACTCCTTATGTCCATCAGAAAGTGTTGAGTGACTCCTTCTCTTATCACAACTAGCTGGTTCAAAAAATCTGGGTAATTTGTAGCCTATCCCAGAAGATGGTCACTACTCAATAGTTCAGCTGAATTAAATAGGGTGATGGGTCTGTTTAAATATGATGATTCTTAAGGGACTTTCTTATGGTAATGCTCCAACATTGTGTCATAGTAGGGTCAGCCTTGTTTTTTTGCACCCCACTGTTAGATTGAAAAAAATTTAAATTTATGAAATGATATATTTTCTAAGACTTACAAATAATAAAAAAAATCTTTTTTGTTATTTTTTTCATCTGTTATGGCAAATATATATCGTTGAATTTCATATAATGCCCACAATGTATAGGCGAAGAACTATTGTTTTTTTCTATTAAAATCAAAACATTAAGTGATTCAATTATTTAGTGAGATACGAAGAGTAAAAGAAAAAACCAAAATTGTCCTGCTCCTCCCCCTTTTTTATAGATATTTTATATGGTTTTCAAAATCCCTATAAAATATTAAGATATGTAGAAAAAAACTTCCATTTTTGGGATTTTTTTATTTTTAGAAAACCACTGACATTTCTAGAATTTCATGTTTTTTATTTTCTGATGGTTTTCAAAAATAAATAAAAACTATTGGAATAAAAAACTAAACGTTCAGTGCCTATTTAAAAACCTTTTGGTTTATTTTTTTGTAATCAACGCTTGCTTCATTTAAAAAAATCTGAAATTTGGATTAAAACTAAAAAACTTAATTGGCCACTTGATGTTGAGCTCGCTGCCCAAATTGAAATGGATTCAGTCTAATATGATTTTTTTTTATTTCACTTATAATTCTAAAATCAAATGTATGATCATAATTAGGCCCTAATCATGTCTCTGAAATTAAATCACAGCTCATTAACTTTTTTGTTGATTTTAAGTGGTATGTCTGTAAATATATTTTTCAAAGATTTCTAAAAATTGAAGAATCTTCCTATATCTAAATAATAGTCTAAAGATACATATTTTATTAACAAAGGAAAAGTTATTTTTCATTAAATTTATCTTGATTTCATATTCTGTGGATCCACTATTGAAATCTTTATGATAAATAAAGTGCTTCTATGGATATTTTTTTTCTATCTCAGTTAAGAAACCGTAAAATTAAATTAAATTACAATACCTCTAATTTGTACTTTTTTTTAACTGCTCAATATACTCTTAAATTGTATATTATTACTAATGGTGGGCTAAGATAATTTCGTCTAAATGATTTGATTTTACAAATTAAAGAAAATACATTTTTGCTCATAAGAAAGCTACCACATATATAAATGTATTCAAAATGAGCACAAAACCTTTTCTTTGTGGTACAAAAGATACAATACTAGTACAAAACTGTAGTGTTGAAAGTTTCAAATTCCAAAGTGTTACTACAGGTTAACAGATGTTACAAACCCAGAAATGTTTAAGTTCAGAAAGAATGTGAGGGTGTAAGTCAATGTCTATTACAGTTGTAATGTAATATGAAACAAAGCCTCATAGCAGGAAAGGGGGACAAAGGGGGCAATTGCCCCAAGCCTCACATTCCAGGGGCCACACTTCCCATGAAAATTATTATATTCAATTACAGTCTATTAGTGACTGATCCAAATTTTGCATCAAAAGTGGATCACAGATAATAATTAATAACACAAACAATAAGCAATAACCAGGTGGTCATGCAGGGAACTTTGATAACATTTTTAGTGCGTGCTGTGAAATTTCAAATGACAAAGATCAAACACAGATGAAAAGGATAGAAGCAACCTCTCTAATAAAGAAAATGCAATATTTGAAATTTGCATTTATGTGATTGTGGAATGAAATTATGGAAAGATTTAGTATGGTAAGTAACAAAGGCTCGATTTAGGAACGGGTCTTCAATTGCTGATTCCTTAAAAGTATTTGTTTCCAATTTACAAAAGTGACTTTGACAAAACGGAAGTTAGAGCTAAAGAACTAAGTAAGCAGGCGTTACAAACTTATACAAATACCCAACATTCCACTATTGTAGCATCCCGTGATAGTTTCAGCTATTCCTCATTCCTATGTTATCAATAAGCGCAACATAGAATTCGAGAAGAAAGTTGCTCCCGACAAAGAAGTTGACACAGCCTATGTGTTATACTGTAGCTTAACTACAAAAAGGAGATCTGGTGGTCTAGGGGTAAGGTGTCAGACCTCTGTGCTGGCAGCCGGGGTTCAATCCTCAGTCCCGGCAAAGATTTATCTGATTACCAAACCCTTCCTTCACCTCTGACAAGACACCTTGTGAATGTGGGGAATGCCAGGTCTCCCCCGTGGTTCGGATTCCACGTTAAACTGTAGGTCCTCCATTTCATCTCACAATCACCCTACCATTACACATTAGTAAGTGTGTATAACCCTAACGGGTAGTAAGACGTGGTGCTAATAATAATAATAATAATAATAATAATAATAATAATAATAATAATAATAATAATAATAATAATAATAATAATAAACTACAAAAAGTCATGCTGAGCTCAAGTTGAGCTCTAATGAGCTGGTCAAACTAAACATTAAGGATCTGCTCTATTTTTTTTTCATCAAAGGACTTCATATTAAAGATTGTATTTCTGTATTCAGGGTATAGGAGATTTTGAGACAGTTATATAAAAGTAATGTAAGCAATGTCTTCCCAAATGCACTGTGTTTGTATTTGACATTGCCAATTTCAAACTGTTAAGGTGAAAGATAATTTTTTTAAAGAACTGATTTCAGTCTACCATGACACAAGGAAGCTTGAACTCGTTGATGGTGATTTTCCAGAATGACCTTATTAACAACATTTCATTTGATGGACTTAATATGTTTGATGCTTAGAAGGCAAGAAAATAAATTGATTTCAAAGTGAGTTGATTAATTTATGATACAGTTTTGTTTGTGTATTGTGTAAACTGTTACTCCTTTTATTTATTTTGTATTTATTTGTTTAAACTTTAAATATACTACCCACTTTTGCAACTAAAAAGGGGATTATTTTTGTTAACTCAATAGATTGATTGTGTGCATTTAATACAGTAGTGTAATTTAAAGTTCGTTCACGGTAGGAGTTTACCTGGGAAAGGACTTTTTTCCCTACCAGAAATCTATTATATAGTAGGATATTGGTAAGAAAAAAGACCTTTCCCAGGTAAACTCCTCCCGTGAATGAACAATAGTAGGTTGATCAATATTTAATAAAACATTAGAACTTATGGGTAACACAAGTACAAATTTATATATGTATTGTTATAAGGGTTTAATGCTAAAATTGAAACATTGTTGAACAAAAGGGGGCCTCAGATAGTGAGGCGACAAGAGCTCATGGACACGTGAGCATATTTGGAATGAAAGTGAAGAACTATGTGAGAACTGTATCTCCAGGGATTATAATGTGGCAATAATTTCTCCCAAGAGGAAAAGAAAGGTCCCTAAAACACTTGATTATGGTGATAGTGAGTTGGGTACATAATTTTTTTCCATCTTCCCCAGAAAAAGATTGAAAAATTAATATTTATTAACAAGGCTTGGATGAAATAATAGGTAGTTAATTTGCAAGCACGATTTACAATGAATGACTACAGTAAAATCAAACACATCTAAGAGCTTCTCTTAAAATGGAAATAACCTTTGAATGAAGCAGCCTAAAGAGACATAAAGTAAACACATGTTTCATTCCACAACCTCATTGAAAAATATTCTTTCTTATTTCTAATTTAAAAAAAGTGTATAGCAAGTTGATTTACAAGAAAACCTGCAGTAAAATTCTTAATAATTTGTCGCAGTTCTTACTTGGCATATACATTTTAAATAGACAGTGATATTTAAAGTTTGTATTGTTTCCTAGCATATTATTACTTTTTTAAACCCACATAAAAAGCACTTGTGTTGGATTGGAATCCGGAATTGAAGTTTTTGACCATATATATATCATGTAGAAACGTGCCCCTACTCCCCAAATTTTGTGTCGCTATGCCTATGGTTTTGAATACAGCAAAATTAACATATTATTTCTTTCTACAGCAAATGCATATCTTTATAATCTGGCGAATTTTTTTGTCAGAAATTAGATTTATGTATTTTTACAAAGAAAGAGAAGACAAAGTAAAAACAAAAACGCACTTAACAATACATATTTTCATTACAAGCTTTGTGAACTCGTGGGTTAGAACAATTATTATTGTTTAGTATTCAATGAAAATCAAATATCATAATTTTGGTTTTGATTTCCTAAACTTTGAGCCGATATTTTTTTAAATGCGAGGTGTGACCTTCGACACCAGCTGAGGGGCCCCGCTTCACCTGGAAATACAGACATGGGACCAACATGACGCTCGTCGGCTATAAATAGCTCGGTGGTGACGTCATCCGGAGAGGAAACACGCTGCTCCCATGTTTACATAACGCGCTAATAATAGTTATCTGGCCTAGTAAATACAAGAGTTGGTTATCTTATCAGCGGTCCACTATCTGAGTGTAACTTAGCAACTTCACAATGGAAGGTTGATCATACAAGTGTGCTGATTTCTGTGAGCCAAATATATGTGATAGGCAGTTGGCCAAGATCCGTTAACAAACAACCGTGAACTCACCACCATTAGTTTATATCCCTCTGGAGAGCTCGGAGGTAGCACGTTCATATCGTGTAACAATAATACAATCTTCTCTAAAAGCAAACGTCAAATGAGCTAGATTTCCTGAAGATAAGTGAAGTTCAGTAACAAATAAATTTTAAATGTTAATTGTGTAAGTCCTAGCGCGCAATTACATTTTTAATATTTCTTAGTCCCATTTAAAAATAGGATTTTTTTTAAAAAATATTTTATTTGGGGTATATTTAACGTGCACTTTCTGAACCGACTTACCAGCAAACGAGAATTTCTACGAACGAGAGCGAAATGGCCCATCAATTTTGCCGGGTAAGGTATTTTCACATACATTTCAGGGGTATTCTACATACCACAATCGAGATAACACCAACGGATTTACTTCCCCTCCGAAGGAAGTTGTGCTACAGATTGTTAACGCTCAAGAAAAATCTGTGGACTTCTGCTGTATTTGAACACAAGGGCATTGGGGCCTGAGGTGAACCCTTTACCCCAAGACCACGGAGGTCGACTCAAATTGAGATTTACACTGATAGGCAGTCTACTACTGTAATGTGATTATTCAATAACAAATAACCGAACACACAACTGATAAATCTACTGAGACAATGCAATGACATTTTCACAAAATTATATTGAAATCCTCTAAAAGCTACTAAGACAGCGATATTTTAGTTATTTTTAAAATTACCTCTGGTTAATATTATTAGTTCCGTCCTGGTCTTGGAGTAGTTAGATATTTCCGGAATTATTGAAAGTGCCACTTCTAAGATAAATAGTCGTTTCTTCCGTAATGGATCGTATTTGTTTCGAGAAAGAGTATTATAAACATTTAACACTGGCATGACAGGAACTGTTATTAAAAGGCAAGCCTTAGGGCCAGTTTCATAGTCAAATTTAGTACGCCTCAAGTGCGGCGTTACACCAAGTACATGACGACATCTACCTAAACCAGAATGGAATGGGCCAGTTTCCTATGCGAGAACGGCCCATTCCATCCAAGTTCAGGTAGGTGACGTCTTGTATTTAGTATAGCGCCGCACTTGAGGCGTACTAAATTTGACTATGAAACTGGCCCTTAGAAACATTTAATACCAAACCCTTCCTTCACCTCTGACAAGACATCTTGTGAATGTGGGGAATGCCAGGCCTCCACCGTGGTTCGGATTCCACGTTAAACTGTAGGTCCTCCATTTCATCTCACAGTCACCCTACCATTACACATTAGTGTAAGTGCGTATAACCCGAACGGCTAGTAAGACGCGGTGCTAATAATAATAATAATAATAACAAAATAAAACCATACCTTTTAATAAAACTTATATTATTATTATTATTATTAAGCACCGCGTCTTACTACCCGTTCGGGTTATACGCTTTAAGTACTAATCACACTAATGGATTAGGAATAGGGAGGGTTGAATATAGAGGAAGTGAACCCGCATTTGCGTGGAGGGAGAGTGGAAAACCATTTAGGAACACACACACCCCCCAGTTCACCCGACCGAGATTCGAACCTCGATCTCCCCGTCCTCGGCAGTCGGGCTCAACACGACTAGCGCGTTAACCAACCACGCTACGCCACCGAGGCGGGTAATAAAACCTATACAATGCAGAGATCAAGTACTGTAGTAATATGTTCACGAATGCTCTTACTGTGAAAAGTGGATATTTCTTGTGGAACAATGATTAGTTGACAGTTAGCCTGTCAATATCAAATTTTACTATCTAATAAACAGAAGAAAATGTTGTAATTGACAAATTTCGGCCTCGATATTATGGTGAATCTTTACATTTTATGTGCCTCACAACCCAAAAACAATTATGTTTGTCGGGGTGTTGTTTATAATTTGATCTGAGACCTCAAATAAATAAGGGTTTAATGTTAGGTAGCCTAATTTTCTAAAATTTACATAAAGGTTATAGAAAAACATGAATTGTTAATAAGGAAAATAGTAAAGGTTTTACTTAGAATGGATATTTTAAAAATTCTTTTACATATTGGTATAATAAAGATCGTTTGAGGTTAGATTAGTGATTACTTATTTTTTCATACATCAAACTATGCTATTTAAAGAAGCAAATACTATTGCCATGCCGATCATGTTACTATGGTCCCATGTGCGGACCATGTGGCACACCACCAGTTCCGTATGAGAACCACGGCTCTAAGTTTTTTTTTCTCACCACGTGTAACATATTAAGTTAAATTCATTTTAAGTTTTCCTACTTTTTAAAAAGCACTATAATTACAAACAGGGACGCCCGCAAGCGGGGGAGAGGTGGTCAATTGCCCCCCTGAGATTCTGAGGCTGTATAAATATTAAAAGTATGCTAAGCCTACCTAACAGCGTTCTTATCTAGCTTTAAAAAAGTGCCCTTAGCCAACAAAGAGTTATAGAATATAACTACTAATTAGTAATAAACTAATTACCAGCGCCCTCCACCTGCCAGTTTGGCGCATGCGCGGGCAATTCCAACATCATTCGCCATTCAAACCGTCTAGGTCAAGTGCCCACCCACGAATTTGGATACATTTGGAACATTGTCCTTATGTTGTGTCTTATTTTTAGGAGACGAGGATTACCTTAAGAAGAATCTTTTCAATATGACTTCAATTTAATACATTTTCTTGCTCCCCCCCCCCCTCCAAATAAAGATCCTGGGGAAACCTTTGTTCAGAAGTAGTCGCAACCCTCTCCAGCATAGTTGAAAGTACATTTTACAACCAAACAAGCAAAGAGAATACAAACTTGATTGACTACATTATCTTCTCATTTAAACAACTGTGTGTTGATAAAATTTATGTTTGAGCATTTATAAAATATAAATAGTATTAAAAAATAAACTTATTCAAAATGAATTATATAAAATGCCTAAAAATTACTCTAAAATCCCTTAAATGCTTAAAAATGACCCAAATCAAGAAACTATGACCTTAGATTCCAAAATGGCAGAAAAATATTTACCTATAAGGTATACATTTCTATAACAAGGGGATATTGAGCAGAGTTCATATAGTTATGAACATTCAATAAGGACAGGTAGAAAAGTAGACAACAAACGTAACATCTCACATGTTCTGGCTGCACCTTTGGCCAATTCCCCTTATTCACATTTGAATGATTAGTAATCCTAATTACTGATGTTAATTTATAGTGTGGAATACAAAAAATATTATAAAATATCCCTTATGAAGGCTAATAATATAAACGTGGAGCACAGTTTTAAAAGTGTTGCCCTAAGCTCTCATTGCGGCCCCACAGACACCACCTAATCTTCAACTCTGACTCATAAAAACTAAACAGCGTTGTGGACATTAGTGGAAAGTGATTTTCGGACAACTCTGTCAACCATCAAACCCAATATTCAAGAAATGATTAAAATAAAACAGTGCCAATCATCACGAGAATCTTCAGTCATTTTGTATATCGCTATCATTTTTGTATGAAATAAAGAAGTTACTATAAAGCCTTTTTTAAGCAACCCAAAAAATAGGATGCGTGCAGGAATTTGATTATCTAACAAGGAGTATATCAGCTAAAAATAAAGAGACACCTCTTAATCCGGTTCCACACGTGCGTTATTCGTCCACGTTTATTCAAGTTTAGATATGACTCACGCAAGTGTGGAAAAAATACTAGTTTTCATGTAGGAGTATTTGTTGTGCATAGCAAGTAGTGAACATTGTTCCGCGTAGAGACGGTAGACTACCACACTTCAAAGAGGACTAATAATAGACTGAGAGCAATGAATACTGGATATAGAGTTTGTATGGACGGCAGGAGCGGTAGAACTGTGGAATAAATTACCCCCCTAGATATATTCAAATCCTCTAATATTATTATCGAATATGAAGCTGAAAATGTCCTTTTATCAAACTCCAAATGACTTCTAGATGCAATCTATTGTTAAAAATTTACCGGGAGAAGACCGCTTCAAATAACAACTAGACTTGAGACATCTAAATGGTATAAAAAGTCAGGGGAGTAAAGCTCTAAATAGCTTCCTAGGTCATCCTAAATTTCAACAATGTCTAGGGGAGAGGACAACGCCAAATAACTTCTAGATGAATGTCATTTCGAAGAATTTTCAGGCGAGGACCATCCCAAATAGATTAGTTTCTGAAATAATTGAAATTTCAAAATTTTATGCTGTAAGACTACTTCAAAGATTATCTTATAGAGGTATCTAACTATCGTAAAGAATTAAAGTGAGGATACCTCTAAATATCTTCAAATGGGCATCCAAATTTCAAGAATTTTTGGGTATGGAACACTTTAAATGGCTTAAAAAAGAATTTAAAAAAAATCAAGGCTAAGATAACTCATAGCTTCTGGAATAAACCATTTTTCAAAAAATTGTTAAAGGAGGGCTACTCCAAATAATTTATTAAAATATATCTGATTTAAAAAAATTGGAGAATATGACTACGGTTTAAAAGATGCATAAGATCAAATATGAATGAGAAACTATTGAATGGCTCTAAACATAAACTAATATTGTAAGTAACTACATTATGTTAATAGTTCTGTGACTGTCCCTGTCAGTTCTAAGTCAGTCTCAATATCTCTGCGACTGTCCCTGTCAGTTCTAAGTCAGTCTCAATATCAGTGCGACTGTCCCTGTCAGTTCTAAGTCAGTCTCAATATCTCTGTGACTGTCCCTGTCAGGTCTAAGTCAGTCTCAATATCAGTGCGACTGTCCCTGTCAGTCAGTCTCAATATCTCTGGGACCAACACTGTCAGTTCTAAGTCAGTCACAATATCTCTGGGACCAACACTGTCAGTTCTAAGTCAGTCACAATATCAGTGTGACTGTCCCTGTCAGTTCTAAGTCATGCTCAATATCTCTGAGACTGTCCCTGTCAGTCAGTCTCAATATCTCTGGGACCAACACTGTCAGTTCTAAGTCAGTCACAATATATCTGCAACCAACACTGCCAGTTCTAAGTCAGTCACAATATATCAGTGTTATCAACACTGACAGTTTCAAGTCTGGAATAATAGCAATATGATTATTTATGGTTTTAAGTCAAGCACACTATCAGTGCGATCGACCCCGCTGGTTCTGCCAATCAAGTTGTCAAGCTGTCCTTAAAGGTATGGCTACAGTAGCCTCATGACTTTTTTGGTGCTGACTGACAGCTTTAAAAAGTTACCAGACCAAATTATGTATCCCTACACCGAACCATATGATCTGCAAAAACATGTCTTTAGCAGCTGTCACTTCTGACAGTCAAAATTTAGGTATATACCTAAATGTTGACTGTCAGAAGTCAGCTGTGAGCTGTCGGTCAGCACCAAAGAAGCCATGGGGCTACTGTACATTAGCCGCACCGCACTTTATTTAACCAAGTATAAGATTATTGTAGCTAAAAAAAGAAAACAATTTTTATATACTTTGTAGACTGAGTTATATTATAAAATAAGTTTGTATTTTATTTTTACTTGCATTGGTTTTCACCTATTTTCATAAAATTAAGTTAGCTATTAATTACGAAGAATAAAGTTTTAAGTTATCTAATAATTAAGAATAAGAATGTTTGTTGTTCAAAAAGTTGTATATACTATTGTTTATCTTGTACGTAATGTTGGAAACGACTGTGAAAGAAATGCCATTTGGAAGCTCCCGGACATTTATTTCCGGTGGTAGGTGGCTACACGGTCCGCAAAAAGGGGAGTTGTGCTCTCTCGACGATTCGTCCGCGCCAGTGAAAATAGCTGAAAACCTATGCTAGTAAAAATAAAAATACAAACATATTTTGTAATATAACTAAGTCTATAAATAATATAAAAATTGTTTACTTTTTTATTTACAATAATCTTATACTTGGTTTAATAAAGTGAATTAGTTAAAAATTCTATGTGATGTAAATAAATTCACTTTAAGAAGATAAGGCTACCGACATACAAAGTGATCAAGTAGAGGCTCTTTATCAAATAATTTTTATTGAAACATTATCAATGGTAAAGACACAGCTGCTCTTGCAAGTAACTTTATCGCCAAAAATTTTTTTATCAGTGACTGCCGTCGCTTTTGAGGGTTCAATTATCACCACCTGGAGTGCTTATCTCGAAACACGGATCACTGATACTTTTGAACAGCATTGCCAACTTTACTATCTGGAAACTGCTTGCAATATAATTTCACCCGCAGATCGATCAATGTTGTCGAAGCTTAGTGATTTTAGAATAAAAATTCCTCCTTTTTTCTCCTCCTTTTCCTGAAGACAAAGAAGAAGAAACTCATCACCAGGGCCCTGATTTTGATATGTCATATTTTCTGTTTGGTCCATCAGAGACTATGCTCATTTGTACATAAACTCTGTTCATGGGTCCCTGGTTGTAGAAATGTTTATTTTGTAGGGTTTTTTTTGGTCATTTTTTGCCATTTTAGGTTCTTAGGTCATTTTTATTGCCTTTTTTTGTTGTTTAATATATTATTTTTAAGAATTTTTTTAAAAGAAAATTTAAAATTGTTCGAAAATGACTTTAAAGTGTTTATATATATATATATATAT
>CABFOV010004731.1:0-49493 GCA_902141375.1 Timema poppense | reverse complement strand
AATGAAGGGAGCGAGGCATACTGATGACAAAATTATTAGTTACTATATTGAGAGTATGTGTTATAATCCCGTTAATGAAATAATGATCTAATAGGGTGATGCCAGATGTCCTTTATGATGCCAATACTAATATAAGTAATCTTTTTAGTGCTAATTGATTAGATATGATATTAGTAAATTCCTAGATTCATTGATAAATAGGCCTACAAACTCTTCTATTGATATATAAATATATTTTTAATTCGGAGAACTATAACTTATCTATTATATCCGATTTAAATTTTGAGACAAAAGAATTTATTTTTGAAAAATCTTAATCAAATAAATCAAAAGAATGTTTGCTATTCTTAGTTACTATTAAATTAATAAAACGTTATTGTTACCATTCATTGTACATCAATGATTAAACAAAACAATTTTTTTTTATTTATTTTAGCATTCATTTGTTAAGGAGGTTTGGAATATTAAACAATCTCTACAATGACGAGTTTCCCAGGATATTCCCTCGAATTGAAGAAAGAGAAGTGAAGAGCATAGAACTCTCAAACATGGCTCCTCTACAAACTGTTCTCTTCACAGGAATGATCTATTCGGTGATAGTTCTCTCCGTGGAGGTGGGCATCGGTCGGATAATCCGGAGACAATATTGTTTATTAGAGTATAATATCATGATAACAAACTTATTTATTACTAAAAGGACATTGTATTAAAGGAGTTACAATGTCAATAGGTGTGCTTCTGATTGGTGGTTTACGTGTATATCTTAAGGTCTTGCTGGTACAGTATATTTATGTGAGACCCATACAGGTGGTCAGATTAATTACTTGCTTTCATATAGGGATTTAGCCAAGACTATAGCTGCAATATATTACTTGGCTTAAACTTAACAAATTAATAATTCGTACATGGAATAATATAAACACAGAAGCGTAAAGTCAAGTTGAAATTTGGAATCAATTAGGGTTTTCTTAATATTCAAATATGTTTAACCAATATTATTTTTGAATTGATGATTAAGCGGGCTTATCTTAAATATTTCAATCCACGACTATAATTATATAATATTAAATAGGCTATATGTATTTAGTATGGAAGTCATAATTTATTCACTTCATTTGCCCTGAAATGTATGTTTTACCTCAACATATCACACTGCTAGGAAGTCGTATGTTGTGCACTTCATTTAATCTGAAATATTTCATCCTTACCTCAATGCTTTAAACGGTTAGGAAGTCGTATGTTGTAAACTTACGTACCCTGAAAGGTATAGGTCTTAACTCAAAATATTGCGCTGTTAGGAAGTGCACTTATTTACTCTGAAAGTTATTACCTCTACCCTATATTATTAGCTATAACATACAGAAACCATGTGAAGTAAGCTTTCTACCATATAGGGTAATGATTGGTACTTATAGATTGATGGATTGGCAATGAGGCTAGTCTGATTCTATTAGAGTTCATAAGAACCACTTTTCAAAAATTTATTTACAGGACTTTTCACTTAATGAACTTGATAAATGTATTATTACATAATTGATTGATCTTTTATGCAACAGCTCATTGTACTACTCAAAGGCATAGTAATATTCTTTAAAAGGATTTACTTGGACTCTTTACACCCGTATTATGTTAAAACATTTAGTTTCTTAATTTTAAATATAATAACTTTCTGATAAATAAAGTTTGTGATTTTATTTTAATGTATCCAACATATTTATTATTTTTACATACCGGTACCATAAATAACAACGATAATTTTGAAAATTTCGAGGTGTTGTTTCTACAGTATCAATATTCAATAATATAGGTTATCTGAAAGTATATGGTAATATTTGTATACAAAATGAGGTAGGTCTATTTAATATAATTATCATATATTACTATGAAATAGGAGAATTTTTTAATTTAAAAATAGTTTATTCTTATAACTAAAATAAGTACGCTCTTAATGTAAAAACAAATATTGTGTGTTGATAATGAGAAATGGTTACTTGATAAAATGTCCATTATATTAGTAGAACCCTATATTTTATAAAAGTAGAACATTCTATTGCCAGGCATGGCTATCAGCTTCATATATTAGGTAAACCGGTTGGGGAAAGGAAATAATAAGGCGCTTTTCCATAATATAGTAGGAAAGAGTAGCGTTTGTAAAATCGTTCCCCTTGATGTAGGTCAGGATAAACGTGACCCACTTTTAGTCAGGAGTGCGCACCACTCACCCTATTATAACGTTGATGCCTTGGACAGTGCTACTATACAAATAGTCAGTATCATTCTACCTATGCGTGCAAACCAATATTTATATTTTTTGAAAGACATTTAAAAGTTTACTATGGAGAAATATTTTATTTATGAATCAATCAATGTGTTATGAAAATATTATATTTATAAAAGGAATGAAGAGAAGTGTATTAAAATATAAACAATCTTTGAAGATAGACATGAAACATTATTAATTATATCATAAATAATGATGGGCAAAAAACCTTTTATCATCAGATCTTTTGTGCCAGTGAAACAAAATTTGTTAAAATTAAGACGCATTACTTTTAAAATCATCAATATTGTAAACAATGGTGAACTATATTGTTATTATATATAGTTTTTTTAATATTCACTCAATATTTAAATAAACCTACAACTGTTGGCGTTGTATAGCAATTAAAGTAGAAATAAAAAAGAAAACTAGCCTTGGTAAGAATTTTGTAATAAAGCAAAAATGGAATTATTTATTAAATGTAAAATGTTGTAGTCTACAGATTGATGTTACCTAGTAGTAGTTCCCTTTCTACATGTGTTGCTATGCCACGTGATCAACCATCATTTGACGACTGGTTTCGAGATAATTCTACACAATTCTCAGGTATTTAATTTAGAAATACCAACTATGGTTAAACCACAACGAAATTTTTAAAGGTAGGTACCAATGGAGTGATACATCTTAGACAAAAACAGCCAATACAAAAAAAAAGTTTTTAAAAATACCAATAATTTTGGTCTTTAATTGTTATGTATCTAATGCATTATGATGATAAATTAGTCAATAATTCATATAACTAAAATCTTTAAATTTTACTTCTTCTCATCATAGCTAAATTAATTATTAAACTATTTATTTATCTCATTTCTTGCCGTATAGCCTAAATTTTATAAAACCAAATTATAATATCATTTTTACCTTAGGAATATATTTTATTTATCTTTAAAAAAATCAATTTTTTAATTGATATGTATAATCTAAAATAACAAACAGTTGTTATAATGTTGTATAGTATTAATTGTTAGCTACATGATATAATCTCGGACTTAAGTGTTATTTTTATCCTGATTTATTAAATTCTAACGTGTACATTTTAACTAACAATGGTTATTTAAACTAGTAATTATATGTTCTATGAGTTCAGTTGTTATTTGTATTAACACATATTTATTTGACTGCTCTACTTGACTAGCAATATATAAAACTTAATAAGCAATTATTTTATTTTACTTATATTAAGCGTATTACCCGAACGGGTAGTAAGATGTGGTGCTAAATAATGATAATACTTATATTATCATTGACCAAATTTTCACAAGATTATATCAACAATATTTTATTCCGGTCATGTCGAGAGCCAACAATCGTCGTGACCTGATGGGTATGTTGCTCTACAGACCTTTAAACACGCGAACTATTGAATGTTGACGTATCGTATCTCCTGATATATCAGACGCCGAACGACTCATGTTTTTCTGGATGTATTTAAGTAGGAGTACGAATCCTCGATGACATAGTTAGTTAAGAGACAACGCTCCCAGTCTGTGCAAGTCCAAAACATGCAATATACCCACACTTTTTTATATTCAATTTGATTTTTAATTCCAAATCGACACATTAATTTAAACCCTGATATAAGTACAAATAACCTTATCTGAAAGTTAGGAAAATCTATCAAATCGAATTTCATGTATCCATACGCAAATCCATGAGATTGAAAGGCCCATATGTTGAGCTATTGTTACTTTTGGCAGTAAAAGCTTTCACAACCTTTTTTTCTCTTGACCTTGGTGAAGTACTCACCTTTGGATCCGATGCTCGTGGGTTCACACCCAGCCGGGGTCAATGGATTTTTCTTGAGTGCTAAAAATAATTCGTGGCACAACTTCTTTTGTAGTGGAAGTAAAGCCGCTGGATTAATGTCGATTGTGTCATGGAAGTTGTGTTAAAATACCTTGCATGAAAAACTGGTGGGCCGTTTAGTTCTCGTTAGTAGACATTTTCTGGAGCTGATATAATAAGTCATTTCAGAAAGTTCACGTTAAATACCTCAATTAATTAATTATTCATTTTTTATATTTTTTATTAATGCTTTTTTAAATAATTGATTTTTCAAATTATGAAAAAATCCATTAGGATATTATATCTGCCACCATTAGCGTTTTCTGGCGTATACACTTATTTAATACATTTTATTTTACCACTACGTCTTACTACACGTTCTTGTTACACTAATATGTGATGATCACTTTAAGGGGTTAAGGATTAATTATGAGAATGTGTACCCACATGAAGAAAAAGAAAGTGAAAAAATTAATAAATAAAAACTACACTCAGAATATACCATTAGGATTCGAACCGAGATATCCCCATAATCGGAATTCAAGGCCGTCAGCAGCCAATAATTTCAAGGGGTGTGGGGTTGGTGGTCACATTCCCCATCTGCAGAAGGCTAGAAAACCTTCTGAAAATTAAACACGTCTAGAAGCTATCTGAAATGCTTTTTATGATTACACAGCCTCCTAATTTGTACTTGTGTTTTAATTTTGGTATGATTTGAACCTTAACTAAATCTATTTATTTTTTGGTCCTTAAATTTCGGAGGTGGTTTGACTACGGCCTTGTCGGCAGGCCAGTCTGTTGGGAGAGCGACGCCTTAGACCATTCGACAACTAAAGCGAGTGATATCACACTTTGTGCCACCCATTAAATAAGTCTGTCAAACCCATAAGGTCACATTGCTTATATTACGTCCAATGTTCAAACGGTTTCTGCTACAGGGACTGTACGTGTGACCAGAACGCCATCATCAGATAGTACCTGACGATGAATACAGGTAGCGTCTAAAGCTGAGCCTTGCAATCGAACGTTTCAGTAATATCGTGAGTGATAATATAATATTGATAAGGTTGTTAATTTTAATGAGTTTGTCGGGTATTAGCAGTTCTAGAGCTTTAATTTCAATATTGCCTGGTTCAGTGACATCTTGCGTGCGGGACAGAATGGAGGGAGGAAGGTACGGTGTGTTATCATACCACAACAAGCGCACTAAGGACTCAAACGATTCTGATCTGATCCGATATATCGGTGACCGTGAAGGTCAGGAGTTCAATTCCCTTCTGGTTGTACTGGTGGTGTTTTATCCTAAAATAGTTTTACACTATGCCTCAAGGCAAATACGGCTATATTTCCTTTTATTTATATATAATGACCCTGCACTATTAGTATAAATATGTATATGGCCTCGCCGGCTAGTAATACTCGGAGTTGAGGTCAAATTTTAATAGGAATGCCCTTATCTGGCAGCTCTACATGATAATATATCTATATTTAGTATTCACACGTCAAATCATGTGAGTTGCGGTGGTCGCTTTTGTAGATATTATCAATGCCTGTAAAATAACAATAATAATGAACCTAAAACATTGGACCTGAGGAAAAAGGAGAATATATAGATGGTTCACATTAAGAGAATAAATAGCTTATTGGGTGAGGAAGAGAGGAGGGGATCAGAGTATGACGAGTTTAACTGATGGATGATCTCAGTCAAGAAAAGAAAATGAGGTTTTGGGAAGATAAATGCAGCTGCTTATAGGACAGGCTGGATAAGTACATTTAGGCACTGCATTAGACCTAAGAATTAAAAAATGGATAATAATATTTTCCATTCAATTTCAATTTCCTTTATCATAGTGCTGGCGAAAAGTCCTATAACATGCCAGCATTGAAAAGTACACAAGTACCTATACAAATTCATATATTTACATAAGAAAATAAGATAAAAAATGGCTAAATAATGTTATATAATGATGAATAATTACAAAAAACTATTTAATAATGATAAGAATAAAAAATAGCAATAATAACAAATAACTAAAGAGTGGTTAAAATCAGTATCATCAATATGCTAAAAATAAATCAGAGTAATGTATTATTATTATTATTAGCACCGCGTCTTACTGCCCGTTCGGGTTATACGCACAGAATAATGTAAATATAAATTATTATAAGCAGAACATCTACATGATAAATTATTGATATGTGATTTCCTTAAATAACTCTTTGAGTTTAGCTTTTCTTTTATAATAGAAGTCGAATTCGACATATATAGAATAGTCACTATGGATAAAACAGAATAGAAGCTGAAGAAAATGGATAAGTCTGATTATTCATTTAATAATACCCAACAATTTTTTTTAATGAAACATCTTTATTTATTCAAAACTTAAACTAAAAAAACAATACCAAAATACCAAAATTTGTTTAAATCACAGTGCTAACACTTAATATATCACATTGTAATCTATAAAAAAAAAATACAAATATTTAACATAATAATACATAGTTTATAATCTCATATAGGAATTTAGGCAATACTATAATTTCAATATAATACTCAGATTAAAATACTTTATTAATAAGTGTCTACTGCAAGTGTTTATCAGCGATTACATTTGTATAGTAAATGGGATAGTTACTTGTACTAGAAACGTGCAAGGTTTTTCTCGAGCGATTAAAATCCGTAGCAAAACTTCCTTTGGAGGGGAAGTAAAACCATTGGTCTCATATCGATTGTGGCATGTAAAATAATCCTGAAAGATATGTGAAAATACCTTTTCCTCCATAATTGTTAGGCCCTTTATCTATTGTTCATAGAAATACTTCTGTGCTGAAATAATCAGTCGGTTCAGAAAGTACACGTTAAATACCTCAAAGAAATGAAATCTTACAACACTCTGTTCACGGTCGACAGACACGGTCACTTCTCTTAGGACCTCTGGGTGTCTTATAGGACTCAAGACACTGAAGTTAGGACACAAGGATAGGAAATACCCGAAATTAAGGATACTTTATTAATTTAACAGACTAATACTGGTGTGATTTTATATTTGAGTATTGTAGCAGTGTATTTCTTTTACCATGAGCGATTATTAACAGATATAACAGTAAGTTAATACCAACAACTGGAGAATAGACAATTCATTCTATTAACAGAACATAAAAGTAATTTACATCAATTTATATTCCCTTATACAAATCATTTAACATATATTTCAATCAAGCATCTCGTAATCCGTTACCATTACGTAGAATACTAACAGATAATTTACGATTAAATAAACACCAAGTTTATTTATACAAATATGCACAGAAATATTGTTAAATCTGAAAAGGAATTAAAATAAATGTCTTACTAATATTAAAAATGTGTCATTAAGATTATATAAATGGGTTAAAATAAGGTTTGAGTGAGTTATTCGGCGTTCTTCAAGATGGCTAAAAAAAATTTCCCTTAGGTAAATATTAATATCGTGGTCAATTAATTTGGCCACTCAGTGTTGTTAGTCAAATGGTATAACTGGCTTAAGACTGGTTCACTTCCTATGTATGTATGAATACCAAAATAGTAATTGTTTTAATCCGTAGAAATGAATGTGATGAATTATAGCACTTCAAATGTAGTTAAAATATCTTATAAAATTAGAGCTTGAAGGGATTTCATGAAAATAGTTTTTATGGATGTTGTATGTTGACACTTACCAGGAAATGTGGAATTATATCAAATACTTGATAGGCAGATCAAAATAATGTATCGAAGTTCCTCAAACCATGTTTTACTCAGAAACGTGGATCTATTGCCGCTGATAAGATGGGCAATACAAGGATTTTACAACACATTTATGTACACCGTCGAATTTAAACACACCTCTTCTAGATTCCTTACAAGATGAGTCCACGAACTGCCCTCTGGGATTGTTCCCCCTCTCTAATGGTTCACCCAATCAGAACAAGGTTCTATAATCACCTTAAATAAAACAATACTATTTATTTTAGTTATTCGAATTAATCACAATAGAATACAATGTTGACTTTTATTAAGAAAATGATATATCTCGCAATAAACATAAAATATTCAAAGTCTACAAAACTGAATTAACATAGAATTAATTCATAACAATATCTGAGGTATCATTCACAATTATTTTCCTCCTTCAAGAATTGCTGATAGTTGAACATCCAAACAAAGGTAATTCCGATCGTATCTGATACTTACCGAATCTTCAGTCGTACCAAATGTTTGGATATCTATAAGTTAACATCATTAATAAACAATAAATCACAAAACATCTAAACCCTATGTATTTATTATAAGAATAAACACAAGAAACGTATCAAACCAAACATTTTATAAGATAAAACAAACAATAAATAATTCCCGAGTCAGACGAGCCCGCATCAGCGACATCTGTGATGTTTAGTAGAACTTCATTTTGACTGCGATTTTTGTGGTTTGTCCGAGTGGGATATTAAAAATTAAGCTAAGTAAACATTTACAATTATATTTTGCACTTATTTCTCCATTGTTAAAGGTTTAGGCGTTATTATTCTTGACGGTTCGCTCAAGAATGATTAAATCACCACATTGTTATGAATTATAAAACCCCTTATTTGAAACTATCGTCTAAGTGAAGAATGATGTTTCATTGTAATACTTTCCTTTAAAGTATTATAAGCTGCCCATTTGAGGTTTACAACTTGATAGTTATAATTAATTTATATTTGTTAAAATATTCGTAAAATTTTGGGAAATTAGTTGCTCACTAATATTTGTAATAACACTTCCATTTTCAGATTAGTGCATACGAGAAAGTTCTCTTAACTATTTATTAAAATTCCAAAATCCACAACAGTAAAAAAATTAAGCTAGTTGTCAAATTATTCTTAAATTTGTAGTTTTCGTACAGACTCACGATATGATCATTAACATATATCTTTCATTGCAGTTTGCATAGACATCTTAAGAATAACAGATTTCTGCTCTAAAACAATAATTACAAAAAAATATAACGTATTTAGACACTACTACAGTTTTAACTATATTTCTCATAAAGATAAATTATTAATATCGAAAATACTTTCACTCACTCGAAATTATTATGAATTTTAATTTGTGATGTGCCCTCGAAACCAGAATATTGGGTATAACAATATTATTTGTTCCCCATATTTATTTGACCGTCTGTCTGTCCCTGGGCGTACAGCTGCAAGAGCTGGGCATTTTTTAACCCAAAATTTAATTATCATTGTGAAATTCTATGAGTTTTATTAATCTACTTCCCATTCATTAAAATCAATCTATAATGTCTGTATTTATTTGACTACATTTTGAAAATGGTTGGTTTGATAAACAAATATTTCTGCTAAAATTTAATTTATCGTTATTTCAACTAAAACGGTAACTAAAAAATTTCCAATATATGCAAAAACCTAATTAAATATTTTGCTGTAAATTATTTCCAAGTAATTTCCTGGTGTATTTAGATAAGTTGTATTAAACTTAAAATATGCTGAGATACGAATTTTATTCAACACAATCGTTAAAGCAATTTTCAAGGAAACGTGGTTTTTCTTTACACACCAAATTGAATTAATCTTAATTATAGAGACATTCTAGTGGAGAAAAAAAATGTTTGGTGGGAGTTAATAATGAATGGGTGCTGAAGAAGTGTTGTTAGAAAGGGAATTGAAAATGTAAACGCGAAATAAGCCTCGTTCGTTGATTTGTGCATGTTGAGAGGATTAGTGTGGATCATGTGACGAATCAAGTTTATGACGGTAGAATGTATGGATACCAAGGAAGGGGTAGGCCATTTAACACGTGATTGCATTTTGGGACGAATATGTGAACAAGAGAAACATTAAAATTTTTTAACTATAAATAGTGCATGTTGACTCGGCGTATGGATACTGTTGAAGCGAAAAAGTATACGGGGATAGGAAAGTGAGGAGAAATTTATCGAGGGTGGATTAAGCACGTAATATTTTTGTAAATTATATGTAAATTTTCTTACCTACCCCATAAGGGAACGGAAAAAACAGGAAAAATTATTTTAATCATTTTGAATATATTTAGTATGATTCAACAATATGTAAATTTCAAAACTCCCATATCTTGTTTATTTTACCTGATTATTCATTGTATGGATAAGGAAACAATCTTGAACAAACGAATTACCATTTCCACTAGAAAAATGATGCTCGCGATACTCAGTCCAAACCCCAAAATGATAAAAACCGCTTGAAGGTGGTCAAGTGTGAGAACAACGGGGTTGTTGGATCCACGACTGTTCTTGTTAGATAATAGCAGATTATCATTGAGAAGTTCTTTTTTCCATTGTTGGATGAATCCAGCTTCATTCAAACGAACAATGATATCGTTAAACTTGATCAAGAAGGGAGAATGGTTCTCGACACTTTGGAATATATTCAAAGTTGAGCAGTAACATTCTTCCACAATATGAATCAGTGCTCGGCCGTTGCGAAAATATTCTGGTTTAGTAATCAAGACTTTTCCTTCGTAATTTAAAGCGAACCTACTAATGTTTCTGCTGAAAGCAACCAAATTCAAAGCTTCGTCATCATCATTGATAAACAAAATCTTCAATGCCATTTTACTGACAATATCGTCTGTTAAATCCAAGGTCTTTTCAAGATCTGAAAAAGAAAAAGTAGCATCGAGGATTGTTGATACTCCTAGATCAGAATCAGCAACTTCCCTCAGTGTGTTCATATCTGGTAAATATGTTGGGACTGTGAGGTAGCTATATAAGTTACCTGTATAGGTGTTATTCATGATCAAGTTGAATATCAATATACATATAATGACAAAACGTTGATGGAATANATATCAATATACATATAATGACAAAACGTTGATGGAATAAAGAATTCATTGATTCGGTAGACCCTCCTAACGACATGCGAAATGCGTCCAAAAATATATTATCTTGTAATTTAATAGGCCTTTCAATGAACTTAACAATAGATAACGCCTTCCGAATGATGGCCATGAAAATATTACTACTTACAAAAAGAAACCAAATCAGTGTCGAGAAAGGCAATATTAAGCTCATGTATTTTGGAACCGCTAAAGATTTAGGTACGATAACTGTGACGCAGTCTTGATCAAAAGGATAAGTTGACTTGTGTATTTTGAAGTAGAAACACACAGCTGCAGTAGGATACAGACCTCTTGATAAGGTTGTTTCTTGATATAGAGCTAAGAAATTATTTGTTTCCAAGTAACTAATATCTGCTAACTAAATTCAATTTTTCAAGTATAGCGTTGAATAGTTTCCCATTTGGTCCAGATAAAGTGACACTTTCATTGGACTCGTCTACATATTCAAAAAGTTGTGGGTGAGAAGCTCCAATTGGGGCATTGATTAAAAACCCTTTGGTATCTCTAAGTTTGTCCGAAAACATTTTGTTCTTGTTATCATTTGTATATTCATTAAATACATCTACATAATTCACGTATTTAGTAAATGGATTGTAGCTCAATGATCTTATTCCTAACCAATTATTGCTTGGGCTCATGTTGTCGACTTCACCTTCCAAAATACTAAGATTCAAAAAAACTACTTCCATGTTCAGAATATTGAAACTATCCCAACAGTCTTTCAACATTTCAATAATTTCTTCTGTTCCTTCTGTTAGAGGTTCTGTGATGACCAATAGAAAGAACGCTTGAGGGTTCCAGAATGCTGAATCCTCCCAAAGGTCGTCTGCAAAACACTCTTCCCCAGTTGTATTTCTAAATATAATAAAACCGACACTGTTTTCTACATTATCATGACGAATAAGTTTGGTGAAATTATTTTCTTGTGAATGATTGTGTAAAGATACCACTTGGGTGAACTTAGAGTCGTGGACAGTTTTTAAAACGACATCAATAACTTCACCACTGGAGTCACCTTCATGGTCTATAATAATAAAGTAGTTATTTTGTAGAAAATATTGATAGATAATGTAATTTATACTTGAAGTAAAATTAGATACAATTAAACGTTGTGCCCAAGACTTGGTATGGATTTCACCTTTGGAATAAATGTTATACGTAGTTAATGTAATTATAACAGCCAATATAGATCGATATTGTAAGATCTGAAAATGAAAAACAGAAATTAATTTTTACAATAAACTTTATAACATTGGATGTTAATTAATAGTTAAAATAAAATATAATGCTCCTCTTCTTACTATTCTTATGTCTGTGGATTTATTTTGATAGTTTATATTAGATCTAATATACCTGAATTTTCCATCAAAATGGAATAACTAATCCACTTAGTATATCAGGCCGGGACTTTAGCCCTAAGCATTCCATTATTAAAAAATCAGACAGGACGAGACTCACTGTTTAATCCCAGTGAACATTGGAATGTCTAAGGCCACTTACCCACTGGTTGAAACAAAACCAACATCAAACCAAACATTTGGTTTGAAGAACAATAAAAACTCTTAAACGAACAAATTTATTTTATTTTTAAATTGGACTATTTGCATGGAACACAAATCTTTGTTTTAGAAGAGGATTTTTTTCTCGAGCATCTAACGACTTTCTGACGTAGTCCGGCTCTAAAATGTTCAATGGAAACGTTCTAAGAACAAAAGAAAACCATGGAGGTGCGATCTATCCACATCATGTTCGTTCGTGAATGGTCCTGCAGTACGTCACAGCCTCGGGTTTGCGTTTTAGAATATTTGTGATATAAATAATCACGGAAAAAGAGATGTACGTAAACTGTGTGTCACAAATGGGAAGAAACCGAGATTCGCGTTTATTCGCAGCCTAATCTACTTCTTCTTCAGTAAATAAACACAAAGGGTTGAAGAGATAGCTACATTAATGTTTTTCAAGACCGTTGCCATGTTAGCTAATGGAGAAAGTTTTATTTTATTTGATAAATTCCTTGTTTTGTGCCACAGCATCGAACACTTGTTCAAGTCGGTTGACTGAAACAATTTGTTCCAAACTAATTGTTTTGAGCAATGGGTAATTAGCCTAAGTGCCCCAAGTATATGATTTACATCTTTAAAGATAAAGGTATTAAACAAGTTCCATTTAAAATATTACTTCAGATTTATAAATTTAATTAAATTATTAATCAATCATATAATATATATTTAATGAACTTGAACCAAAATTCATTGCACGAAGGTTACATCAATTTTGTGTTATAAAATTTTTTCTAATTTTTAAAATATTATTGCATTTAAAAATCATAATATAAAGAATTTTTGGTTAGACCTATTTTGTTAATGAGTTTTTTTTGTGTAAATTACAAATTTATCATAATATATTTCAAACTAATCTGTTCTAGATAACTGTAATATTAATGCTCTTTACTTATTTAACATATTAAATTAGGAGCTTTAGATTTGCAAAGGAACGACAACAATCAATATATTGAAATAACAATATCAATTCCAACACATTACTCCCTATATCTTCCAGTTACATTCTAATGCTATCCTCCCATCTATATCTACAGTACAGTAAATATATTGTGAGATCAAACAACAAAACCTGAAGAACCAATTGCGATTATAGCAAAAATTATCCCAAGATTTCCAAAGGCTTCTTTCTTCCCATTTTCATGGCAAATAATATGTTAAATTATTCCGAACCCAGGTAAGATTAGAATATAGACATCGGGGTGTCCAAAAAAGCAAAAGAGGTGTTGATATAAGATTGGATCACCACCTCCAGCAGGATCAAAGAATGATGTATTTAGATTTCGATCAGTATGAAGTATTGTGATAGCTCCAGCAAGAACCGGCATAGAAAGGAGAAGGAGAACAGCAGTAATTAAAACTGATCAAACGAATAAAGGAATTCGGTAAAAAGTTATTACAACAGGGCGTATGTTAATTACGGTATAAATAAAATTTACAGCACCTAAAATTAATGAAATCCCAGATAAATGTAATGAAAAAATGGCTATATCAACTTATTCTCCTGCATGTGCAACGGTAGATGAAATGGGGGGCGGGGCGGGGTATGAACTGTTCATCCTGTACCAACTCCTCTTTAATTAATCTTCTTTTTAAAAGTATTGTTAGTAAAGGTGGTAGAAGTCAAAAACTTATATTATTTTTTCGAGGAAAAGCTATATCAGGCGCTCCTAATATTAAAAGAACTAATCAGTTCCCAAAACCTCCAATAGTAATAGGTATTACTATGAAGAAAATTATAATAAAAGCATCTGCTGTAACAATAACATTATAGATTTGATCATCCCCAATTAAAGTTACAGGGTGAGCTATTTCAGTTCGAATTAGTAAACTAAGAGACTTTCCATTTATCCCAGATCAGGCCCCAAAGATAAAGTATAGTGTCCCAATATCTTTATGGTTAGTAGAGAATAATCATCGTCGCGGTAAAATGGCTGAGTTATTAGGCAGTAAATTGTAAATTTATAGACGAGTATAATTAACCCTTTTTTACCATAGCTTTATAGTCAATCATATGATATTTGAATGCAAATATAAAGGAGTAGATAAAACTTTAAGCTACTAATGCTTAAAGATTATACTTTATTTATAACTTTGAAGGTTACTAGTTTCTATTAACTTAAAACTTTATTTTAAGTTAATAAAACAAGTAGTTAAAGGCAAACCTATCAGAGATATGGAAGTAATAATCATTAAAAATGTTTAAAAAGATCATTTAGGTTAATAGGTTTCATTTTAGTTGAACGTAATTAATAAATAAAGAGGAATATCTACTAGCCGTTAGATAAAAAACAATGTTACTAGAGGTCTTGTAACTATAATAATTAGTAATGGTATTTGATTTTGTGAAACTAGGTATTGAATAACTAATAATTTAGGTAGAAACCCTAAAATGGCGGTAATCCCCCCCAATGACAGCAGGGTGATAAATAAAGTTAGCTTGATTACGTGGGATAAGTTAAGACCAGTAAAGGTTTGGTTAATATGAGTAATTGATTTCATGTACAGGATTAATACAATAATAGATTTAGCTATTATGTAAATCGACAAGTAAATTGTTGAGAGGTACGAACTTTCTATTATAGTAATTAATATCCAACCCGGGTGACCAATAGAAGAATAAGCCAAAATCTTACGTAGGGATGTTTGGTTTAAGCCACCCAATGCACCAATTAATACAGAACTAGTAACTACTAGAAAGCTGAATTCATTTATTAATAAATTGTGAAAGATAATTATATTTTTAATTACCCTTATAATCGGAAGACTAATTTCTATTTCATCTAACTCATGATTGGAGGTTATGAATAGGTTTAGAAATCAACTTGTTATCTTTTATCCCTTTAATTTCAACTACTAATAACATTTTATCGTCTGAGGCTGCTTTAAAGTATTTTTTAATTCAAACCATTGCATCAGTTGTTCTAATTTTATCAGTTATCTTAATACTTACTATTAAATCTATAACTATGCAAATTTACATTAACACTTTACCGCTAATGTTAATTCTATCAGCCTTAATAGCAAAAAGAGGGTTTGCTCCTCATCATTTTTGGTTTCCTGGAGTAATAGAAGGATTAACTTGAATAAACTGCTTAATTTTAATAACCTGACAAATATTGCAACTTTTTAAATTATTTTTCATAATCTATTAAGAAATCAATTCAGCTTTCTAGTAGTTACTAGTTCTGTATTAATTGGTGCATTGGGTGGCTTAAACCAAACATCCCTACGTAGGATTTTGGATTATTCTTCTATTGGTCACCCGGGTTGGATATTAATTGCTATAATAGAAAGTTAGTACCTCTCAACATTTTAATTGTCGATTTACATAATAATTACATCCATTATTGTATTAATCCTTTTCATGAAATCAATTACTCATATTAACCAAAACTTTGCGGGTATTAATTTATCCCCCGTGATAAAGCTAACCTTATTTANATATCTCTGATAGGTTTGCCTTTAACTACTTGTTTTATAAACTTAAAATAAAGTTTTAAGTTAATAAAAACTAGTAACTTTCAAAGTTATAGATAAAGTATAATCTTTAAGCATTAGTAGCTTAAAGGTTTATCTACTCCTTTATATTTGCATTCTAATATCATATTATTGACTATAAAGCTATGGTAAGAAAGGGTTAATTATCCTCGTATATAAATTTACAATTTACTGCCTAATAACTCAGCCATTTTACCGCGACGATGATTATTCTCTACTAACCATAAATATATTGGGACGCTATACTTTATCTTTGGGGCCTGATCTGGGATAAATGGAAAATCTCTTAGTTTACTAATTCGAACTGAACTAGCTCACCCTGTAATTTTAATTGGGGATGATCAAATCTATAATGTTATTGTTACAGCAGATTCTTTTATAATAATTTTCTTCATAGTAATACCTATTCTTTATTGGAGGTTTTGGGAACTAGTCTATAAATTTTTTATTAGAAAATATGTTTACAGTTTTCAAAATTCTATTGTATTTAAAATTATTATCAAAATATAAAGTAAGTTTGGTTTCACCTATTTTGTTATTTTGTTTATTTTTTAGTAGATTACAAATGTATCATAATATATTTCAAACTAAACTTTTCTAGATTACAGTAATATTAATCCATTGTACTTATTTAACATTTTACATTAGGAACTTTAGATGATAAAGGAACGACAACTATCCCTATATTGAAGTAACATTACACATTCTACCTCATTAAACCCTTTCTCTTTCAGGTCCATTCTAATGCTATTCTCCAGTCTCTATCTTGGTCTTCCTTTTGATCTATTACCATTAGGTTCGCCAATAAATACCCTGAACACAGTTCTAGATACTTCCAATAGCAGTTCATGTCCTGCTCACCCTAATCTTCGAGATACTATTATCCTAACAATGTATTGTGATGAGTACAGGGTATGCAACGCATTATAATGTGCCCTCCTCCACAAAACTTTATATTTTTGTGCATTTTAGTCGCGTATATTGATTGAAAATAGAATATATCTCTGATATATTTTTCAAGTTTGCCTAAATTTCTGAACAGTAAAAATATACAATAAGCAATATATATTGTTTTATTCTATTGGTGTTACACAAAGTCTTCTTTGGAAAAAATTATTTACTCTCTGAAAAATCCGGAACCACCAAAATGTCTTAATATATGAGTTTATCAGTGAATTAGTAATAATTATAATAACTATTTGACGAGGAGTTTTAGCACACCATTTTAACTAGTGTTATTTGACTATCAAACCTTCAACACAATCATTCAATCTAGGTTTTGAATTGTTCTCTTATTCCAAGACACAATTTGTGAGAAGAACTTTCAATCTAATTTAATTAGAAACAAAATGAATATGTATAATAAATTGTAAATTGTAAAGTTTTATGATTTTTTTGTTGAATTTCATATGTAAAATTAGTAAAGTATTTTAGTAATACGAAATAAAAGTGTTCGATTAGATTTTTTTTTTTAGATAATCGAGGATTTACTTCAACAAATGAAACTTATTATAATAAAAACAAACCCAACATTTGACCAAAAGAGGCCACTGGGTAAAACCTAACAAAAATATGTTCAGAAAAATCCTACAAAGCTTATTAAACTTACAAGACTATATAATATAACAATATTAATGAAAATGATTTTGAATTTATGTTTTCTTGAAGTATTATTTTGAAGATTCAACGAAAATTATTGTTAATATTGGTTACTTGTTTTATTATGACTTAAATTCCATATTTTCTTTTTTGTAGTTATTTAAATAATAATGAAATATTAAACTAGGAGGTTATGTTTTTTGAATATTTCCTCGTATCTATGACACTTTATTTTAAGAATGTGGAGCCTATTTAAAAAATCTCACTACACAATAGTAAGTGCTTTTATTCCCGATGTGACAAGAATGTTTTAATGACCGCCTAAATAATGCTTAAAAAATAAAATGTCATTGTGTTATATCAATATATAATAATATTATATTACCAAATAATATCATCTTTAGATTATCATCGGCTTAGGTTGATTTAATTGAATTGAATTTAAAGTTTAGAAGATGTAATTAAATATACTATTATAAATCTATCTAGACAAATCTTTAGCTCAAAGTATACTTTTTTACAATTATAAAATTATTAAAACTAAACAATATCCGTAGGTAACAGATGCTTCTTAAAAACAAACTTTCTTTTACGTCGATTCCTTAATTACATTCTATTTATTTGATCATATCAACAAGTCCACTCATATCAAAAACTTCACAAATAATACATAATATTTACCTGCATTATCAAGAAAGTATTCACTCAACAAATCTATATCAAACAACACCGAAAAAGACTGAATACAATGGAAAAAAACCCAATAGTAAATAATAGTCCTCCAGTTAGTTTTGTTATAAAACTACATTTGGATTTTTATTAAATAATCATCCGTTAATAAATTCTTTAAACAAAGTGGTAACATAACTAGTTAAAAATTAAATGTTGTCGGGTCCTTGTGATTAGATGGCGTTTAAAAGCATTGATGATGCATTTAATTTCCCATTATTCGCGCTAGATAAGAAGTTTACATGTCGATTCCAGAAGTGTTGGTTGCGGACTGAGGTTGAAATGGACACAATAAATAAATGGTGGTCATAGTGGACGTGATAAGGAAGGAGGGGGGAGCAGGCGGCGACAACTATCATCAAGTAAGTGTGTGTTTTAATCATGGATGGTTTCATGGGATCAAACTTCATACACATTATTTTGTAATGTCTATTGAATGATTAAACACATAGTAAGGCATGTTTAAATATTCACGCAGAACATTTCGTTCTCTGTCTTGTTTCTGTTTATTTTTTATTTTTGTATATTTATGTTTTTTATTTCACAACCCAGGAGTGTTAAAAGTTAATGCAGAACAGTATGTTCTTTGTATTTTTATTGGTTGGTTTTCCATTGCCATGTCCTTTTTGAAATTCAGTTAAATTTTGTAGTGCAGTTGAGTGCCTGGGGAAATTTATTCAATTACTTGCCTTTTCTGAAAATTTCAAAATATTGTCAATATTCTGGTCATTTGTAGTTTTGGTTTAATTCTCTTTATGCTTGTTTCATCACTTTCATTTTGTCGTTTTTGGAAAGCAACTTAATAAGCATCTTCTTTCAAAGTCTGCACGAGCTTGAAATGCTTAGGTTGTTTCTTCTTCATGCATGAGTTGAGTTGTGGTCCCATCCTTCCACAGCATTGTTTGTTCGATGACTCAGACCTGTGACGTTTCAAGTTTTGATAGATATGTTGTGATTCTGGAGCTTCTGGTTAGTGAAATAGTCCAAGAACATAGTTAACCTGTCGTTTTTAGGAGCTTCAGCCATGATAATCAACCATTCTTCATCCATGTAGTCGTGAGGTGTCAGAGATAATGTTGTACAAATCTTGAGAATTTGGCGATCTGATTCATTGTTTTGAAGTTCAAAGTAAATCCATAAACTTGAATTAGTTGCCATAGTCAATGACTAAAATGAAACATACCAGTTATTTGAAAGTTGGGTAGTTCCTTATTAACACATTGCATAGTCGCAATCTTAAAGTACATCTTAATCAATACTGGATTCCACTGTGGAGAATATTTTATGACTGATCGAATGTGTCCGTTGTAAGTACTCCTTTCTTTATCTGGAAACAATGCACATACTACGGGAAGCACACTAGTTTCTTCTGCTGTGCTACCAAGATAAACATGAAAGGTGTACAGCTGGTAAAATTTGCTGAGTACATATGATCAATGTCCCGTCAAAGAAAAAGGTCTGCCCATCTTCTAGAATAGTTGCTGCTTATTTCACTGTAAAAATGACCATACTCTTCACATCAACTGTTTGATTATATTTCAAGAAACTTGAAGTAAGTAGAAGTGCCAGTGTATTTTCTGGAAAGTAAATTTCCTCACTCTGTGGGGGAAGATTCTCAGTTCCGAGTGCAGTACTTCATAGTTCGCATAGTTTACCTTTCACGTTGTTGTATTCTGGCATTGTATTAACAATGTGGTAGCCCCGAGTGTAGAGATCGTTCATTTATTCTCTGAAATTTTCGTTCACAGTAACCAACCCTTCAGCTTTCACGCATTTTAGACAATTTTCCAGTCTCTTCTTAACCTCAATCTCTGCCATATCTGGTACAAGAGTTGTTGGTACCGATTTCAACATAATTATTTTATCACTAGTAGGAAATAGTAGGAACTCGAGTGAAAGGCCATGGGCCAGATGGCTGAAGGAAGTAAGGAGGAGTGTAGAGGAAAGTGAAGAGTACTGGGCCAAGGTCACAGAGAAGGAAAGAATTGTCTGTGGCCAAGGTGGACAGCCAATACATAAAAGTAAGTTTAAAAAAAATATATCAATAATTTTGGTCTTCAATTGGTATGTCTCTAATGCATTATGATGATAAATTAGTCAATAATTCATATAAATAAAATCTTTAATTTTTACTTCTTCTTATCACAGCTAAATTAATTAATAACCAATTTATTTATCTCATTTCTTGCCGTATAGCTTACATTTTATAAAACCAAATTATAATATAATTTTTACCTTAGGAATATATTTTATTTATCTTTAAAAAAACATTTTTTATCTGTATTTTTAAAGAGATTGTATAATCTAAAATAACAAACAATTATTATAATGTTGTATAGTATTAATTATTAGCTACAAGATATAATCTCGGACTTAAGTGTTCTTTTTATCCTGATTTATTAAATTCTAACGTGTACATTTTAACAAACAATGGTTATTTAAACTAATAAGTATATGTTCTATAATTTCAGTTGTTATTTGTATTTACACATATTTATTTTACTGCTGTACTTTATTAGCAATATTTAAAACTCAATAAGCCAATATTATATTAACTCATATTATCATTGACCAAATTCCCACAAGATCATATCAATAATATTTTATTCCCTTCATGTCGAGAGCCGACAATCGTCGTGACCTGATGGGTATGTTGCTATCCAGACATTGAAACACGCGAACTATTGAATGTTGACGTATCCTATCTCCTGATATATCAGACACCGAACCACTCATGATCTTCTGGATGTATTTCAGTAGGAATACGAATCCTTGATGACATAGTTAGTTAAGAGACAACGCTCACAGTCTGTGCAAGTCCAAAACATGCAATATACCCACACTTTTTTTTATATTCAAATTGATTTTTATTTACAAACAGACAAATTAAATTAAACCCTGATATAAGTACAAATAACCTTATCTGAAAGTTAGGAAAATCTATCAAATCGAATTTGATGTATGTATACGCAAATCAATGAGATTGAAAGGCCCATATGTTGAGAATTTGTTACTTTTGGCAGTAAAAGCTTTCACAAACTTTTTTTCTTTTGACCTTGGTGAAGTACTCACCCCAGGACCCGATGCTCGTGGGTTCAAACCCAGCCGGGTTCGATGGATTTTTCTTGAGTGATAAAAATAATTCGTAGCACAACTTATTTTTAGTGGAAGTAAAGCCACCGGCTTTATGTGGATTGGGTAATGGAAGTTGTGTTAAAATACCTTGCATGAAAAACTGGTGGGCCGTTTAGTTTTTGTTAGTAGAAATTATCTGAAGCTGATATAATAAGTCATTTCAGAAAGTTTACGTTAAATACCTCAATTAATTAATTAATTAATTACACATCTTTGTTTTTATATTTTTGTATTAATGTTTTTTAAATTATTGACTTTTCAAATTATGAAAAAATCCATTTGGATATTATATCTTCCACCATTAGAGTTTTACTGGCGTATACACTTATTTAATACATTTTACTTTAGCACTTCATCTTATTACACGTTCTTGTTACACTAATATGTCCTAATTACTTTAAGGGATTAAAGAATAATTAAGAGAATGTGTACCCACATGGAGAAAAAGAGAGTGAAAAAATAATAAAGAAAAACTACACTAAGAACATACTATCAGGATTCGAACCGAGATATCCCCATCATCGGCAGTCAAGGCCGTCACAGCCAATAATTTCAAAGGGGTGTGGGGTTGGTGGTCACATCCCCCAAATGCAGAAGGCTAGAAAACCTTCTGAACATTAAACACGTCTAGAAGCAATCTGAAGTGTTTTTTTTTATGATTACACAACCTCCTAATTTGTACTTGTGCCTTAATTTTGGGATGATTTGAAGCTTAAATAAATCCATATATTTTTTGGTCATTAAATTTCGGAGGTGGTTTGACTACGGCCTTGTCGGCCATCCAGTCTCTCGCGAGAGCGACGCCTTGGACCATGCGACAACTAATGCGGGTCATAGCACTTTTTGTGACACCCATAAAATAAGTCTGTCATGCACATAAGGTCACATTGCTTATTACGTCCAATGTTCAAACGGTTTCTGCTACTGGGACTGTACGTGCGACCAGAACGCCATCATCAAATAGTTCCCTACGATTAATACAAGTAGCGTCTAAAGCTGAGCCTTGCAATCGAAGGTTTCAGTAATATCGTGAGCGATAATATAATATTAATAAGGTTATTCATTTTAATGAGTGTGCCTGGTAATAGCAGTTCTAGAGTTTTTATTCCAATATTTCCTTATCAGTGACCTCTCACGTGCGGGACAGAACGGAGGGAAGAAGGTACAGTGTGTTATCATGCCACCACAAGCGCACTAAGGACTCAAACGTTTCTGATCTGATCCGATATATCGGTGACCGTGAAGGTCAAGAATTCGATCTTCTTCTGGTTGTACTGGTGGTGTTTTCTCCAAAATTAGTTTTACAATATGCCTCAAAGTGAATGTGACTATATTTAATATTAATTATGCCTCAAGGCAAATGCGACTATATTTACTCTTAATTATGGCCCTGCACTATTAGTGTAAATATGTATATGGCCTCACCGATTAGTAAGACTCGGATCTGAGGTCAAATTTTAAAAGAAATGCCCTTATCTGACAGCTCAACATGCTATTATATCTATATTTAGTATTCACACGTCAAACCATATGAATGGCGGCGGTCGCTTCTGTAGATATTATCAATGCCTGTAAAACAACAATAATAATGAACCTGGAACATTGGCCCTGAGGTAAAAGGAGAACACATTGATGGTTCACATTAAGAGAAGAAATAGCTTAGTGAGTGAGGAAGGGAGGAAGGGATCAGAGTACGTCGAGTGCAACTGATGGATGAACTCAGACAAGGAAAGAAAATGAGGTTTTGGGGACATAAAGGAAGCTGCTTATAGGACAAGCTGGATAAGTAAATTTAGGCACGGCATTGGACTTAAGAGTTAAAAAATGTATAATAATATTTTGAATTCAATTTGAATTTCCTTTATCATATTGCTGGCGAAAAGTCGTAAGACCTATAATATTTCAGCATTGAAAAGTACACAAGTACCATACAAAATCATTTATTTAGATAAGAAAATAAGATAAATAAAAATGGCTAAATAATTTTATATAATGATGAATAATTACAAAAAAAGTAATTAATAACGATAAGAATAAAAAATAGCAATAATAACAAATAACTAAAGAGTGGTTAAAATCAGTAAGAATATGCTAAAATAAATCAGAATAATGTAAATATAAATATTATAAGCAGAACATCTACATGATAAATTATTGATATGTGATTTCCTTAAATAACTCTTTGAGTTTAGCTTTTCTTTTATGATAGAAGTCGAATTTGACATATATTATGAATTGGCACTATGGATAAAATGACCTAAAGGGCTTAGCTTATAAAAGCTATTGAGAAAAATATAATTTGGTATTATGAAAATCCCGAGAAGGAAATTTAACGTCTACATGATCAAGGTCAAATTTTCAATAAATGTTGATATTGAAAATATTAAAAACAAAAAGGGAATCACAATAAAGTCAACGAGAGAAGAGAGTTTGGAGACATAAGAAGTTTCGAATTCTGTCATAAGCATAATAAATCCAGTTACTAAAGGATTTATTATAGCACACACTGACACATTGTTTCGGAACTTTTTTAAACTAAGAGAGTCAGTTAAAATAATGGAATTCCAAGTAACAATAATATATTCTAACTTAGATCTAACCAGTGCGTATAACATACATAAAAAATATTTAACTATCTTAAATGATGACGTAATAAATTTAATAAACCCAAGTAATATCAATGTTTGGCAATTTTCTTGGTCAACATGATATTGGAAATAAATTTTGTTATCCAGGAGACCACTAAGATCATTAATATAAAATAAAGGGTGCGAACTATGTTCTCATTGCCCAATTTATAAGTAAAAAAGAAAGGATTAGTTTTCTTAGTAAAATATATAGATTTGGTTTTAGATTTATTAAAAGACATTCCATTTTCAAAAGACCATTGTAGAATACCATTAACATCATTTTTATACTTTATAAAATCTGCAATAGATTTGATAGTTTAAAATAATTTTACATCATCAGCAAAGAGTAAATAACAAGCTTAGCTCAAATTTTACCATTGTCATCAATAAAGGTATTAAAGAGAAAAGGACCTAATTTAGAATCCAGTGGTATGCCACAGTGTTCTAAAAACTAATGTGAGTTGTGTGAATCAATTTTAATTGTCAATAATCTTTCATGTAAATAAATGCTCGACCAATTTACATATGGTTGAGAAAGACCGAAATAGCCAAGTTTAGAAAGCTTAATACTATGATGACACGGGTAAAATGTCTTAATTTGGTCAAAATAAATGGCATCAACCTGAACTAAGGTAGAGACTTGAGGGGCAGCATGTCCAAGAAAATCTACTAAATTAGTGAGTAGATTTATTTTTATAAAGCTATGTTGATTATCTGAATGTCTATATTTAATGTAGTGGAAAGTATGCTCATGTATGAATTTCTCGAACACTTTGAAGAAATTGTTTAAGAGGGAAATTGGTCTATAATTACAAGTATTTGTTTGAGTCCATTTTTTTTTATAAATTGGTATGACACAGATTGTCTCCATATAAGAGGAAAAGATTCATTTAACTGACTATGTTAAAGATATAGGCTAACAAAGGGCTCAAAAATCATGGAACAACCTTTAAAAATAAAGCTAGGAATTCTATCTATCCCGGTACATATAGAAAAACAGAATTTTTGTATAGCACTAGCAACATCCAAGGGTGCAATGTGGCATGGATATTAGGCCGAGCTAGTTTCAATAAAGGGGCAAGGTAAGATAGGAAGGGCTGAATTATAAACGGAATGAAAGTAGCTCCCAAACTCACTATCAATGAATATAGGATCTGCTATAATCCTGCCATTAATTTCTAGGTTTGACGGGGAAACTCTATTTACACGTTTGTTTATTAAAAATTTAAAAATTATTTGGGTTTGAATTTAATACTATTTTCTATTGAGTTCATCCAATTATCTCTGTCTATATTACTATTAATAATAATAATCTAATATTTTCATTTGAATTGAATTAAATGAAATTTAATTTTTCTTTATTAAATTACTAGCCAAAAGTCGAGACCTTAAACCGGCTATTAATGATATTGGAGACTCTTGTTTAAATTGTGTTTGTATTTCAAGTATGACCAAATTTGTCTTCTCTTCCCTTTTCTGGGCACCCAGACGAGAATGAGAAGTGAGTTTGTCGATTCCGGGGGTGATCGACAATCCGTGGGAAAGGTGGATAGTTCCCTGTATTTTATTAATACCAAAAGTTACTTAATGTAGGGAACTTAATTTATATAAGTATGTCTTATCCAAATTAGTATTATTTTATGCCTTAACAAATTAAAATTTAATAAACAAAATAAATTTCAGTCATTTTTTAAAAATTAAGAGTTAAATGTTAAATAGTGGTTACTGGTTAGTCCTCAAAAGAATAACAGCCATAATAATTTTAGTTGATTTTATAAAAAGGTATTTAGGTTTATGAAAATAAATATCGATATTTTCTGTTTGCTTTGGGGATTTTAGGGTTCTTTTTTTTGTATCCAGTTTAATTGTTGTGTCACACTCTGTAAGAGCATGTAACGGAGACAGAACTTCAATAACTGAACCCCCATAGTACTCTGAATCATTATGGCATCCAAGACATCTTATATTTACACTGACCGTGGCAATTATCAAAAGGCCATTTAACAAACGGATATGAATGATTCCAAAATTGACATATAAGTATGAAAACGTCAGTGTCAGGATTGTGAATAACAATACCGCATGTATAGTGCTGTTTAACAGCTTCATTGGCATGATAGAACATTCTAGAAACAGGCTTCTAGTGATTATTATTAGCACCGCGTCTTACTACCCGTTCGGGCTGTACGCACTTACGTTAATGTGCAATGGTAGGGTAATTGTGAGATGAAAACAAGGACCTACAGTTTAACGTGGAATCCAAACCATGGTAGTAGGCCTGGCATTCCCCACATTCACAAGATGTCTTGTCAGAGGTGAAGGAAGGGTTTGGTAATCAAATAAATCTGTGCCGGGAACGAGGATTGAACCCCGGCCGTCAGCACAGAAGTCTGACACCTTACCCCTAGACCGCCAGGTTACCCTCTAAGTGATAACTTGGAAAATGTGTTACCTTGGAAACAGGTTGTTCATAGTTTTTCTCAGATTATTCAGTTTCATTCAAAAACTCTCCACCACAAGAGGTCAGATTTTTAATACATAAACATTCTGTAAAATGAGATTCGATGTGAACAGACAAAAAAAAAGTGTGTTTGTTTTCTTTATTGTTTAGCTATCTGGGCAAGTATTTTGGAAGTTGTGTGTTCCCTCTTTTTATTCTCACAATTAGTGAGTCTTCACCAACTGATTCTCTCTTGCTTTTCAAATTTTATGGATGATTTCCCGTACGTGTCAAAAACTACGTCAATCCATTTAGCATTAGCCTGTTTCAGGTTGAGTCTTTGAAAGGACCACAAAAGGTGCTGACAGTATACGTCTCATTCCATCCATAAAGTGAACTTCTTCCGGGCTAAGAGCAAAAGTATTCATATTTCTTATGAAATTGCTCTCTGGTGAAATTTCGTTCATCAATTTTGCTCTTTTACTTTTTTTTTTATAATGCCAGACCAAGGATCATGATAGACCGATGCAGGGGGATAAAACATTACTGATGCTTTATCAACTCCGCAATACCAGTGTTTCTGTGTAAAGATAAAATAAAATCATAAGGTAGATAATTAATTTATATAAAGCATCTTTTTTTCTTATCTTTCTTATTAGATTATGTTGCTGTGTAGGTGAAAGATTTAACAAGTATCTATCTCGAAGAAAAAGAAAATCTTTTAATATTGTCAAATAAACCCGCTGTTTAAAATATTGGTACCAAAGTTTTTTTTACCTATGTGTTGCACCCTGAGCAGGAATGATGTTACTTCTCCATTTACCACTAAGCCACCCACAATGTTACGTAAACTATTTGTTTCACATATTATCATATCCAAAAGGGAATTGGATAATTTTTTGCATATCAGCTTCATCTCTGAATCTTATATTTATGCCCCATTCATTGTGCGAATATTAGTCAATGTCACTCATGGGATCTGAGATCAAATAATAATACATTAAAAGTCTCGTTGAATGACGATTTACTGTGATAAAGTAGACACCATTTGTTTGTCGCTTGAATAATACTGGATATTCATATCCAGCCACAAATAAATCTAGACGAAAGGATAAGTATTTGCTTGAATCATGATCATTAACTATATAATTACATTTTCCAATTTTCCATTTTACTGACAATTGTACTTCATTCAAATCATTTAAGACTTTCTCAGGAAGTTGAGACATAAAATGTATACATGATTCCTCCTCAGACATAATTTTAGCTATTTTAAATTTCACTTACCCTTTTTTCTATAAATTTAATATAATTCTAAATATCAACTGCAAAATAAGTCCATAACTATAATCCGACCTAATAGGAAACAATAAGATTTAAAAAAATCTTGATACGATGAACAGGTCGGAATTTATACTGGAAACAATATTCCACCCCATGCTTGCTAATCAGCCTCTTTCTAACGGGTTGTCGACTACTCTCGGAATTGACAAGATACATTTTCATATTAAACTGGGTACTCAGAACATGAAATAGAAGTTAAATTTTGTCATACTCGAAATGCATACTAAATGTAAGCTAGCCCCTGGTTTAAGTATATTTGGTTTGCAATTTAAAAGAATAATAAATACATAATGTTTGTATACATTTGATTACAACTAACACAATATTAATATATAAAACATAGTAAGGAGGAAAGAAATTGCACAAATGATTCAGTAATAATAATGATTATTTATTATGAACTATTCCCTAAAAATAAACAGATAGTATTGAAATTAATCACATCTAACTGGTGTATATTTATTTAAAATACTAGATAAATAATTTGTTGGCGAAAATATTTTCATAAGAATACTCTTCTTGTTACCACTATCATCAGATAAATACACAGCAATTTACTTTTCTGTTATTATTTTTTTAGTCCTGGAAAATACACAAATACTTTTAGATCTGACGTTAATAAAAAGAAAATCATAATTATATCACAATTAACTTCATTACTCTCCGTACTTCCAATAAAGACTTAATTCAGTTTATAATTAGTAGGTATCGATTGATATAAATATCATAAGTGAAATTTAAAAAACTAATAAATGATTCTAGAAGCTGAAGAAAATGGATAAGTCTGATTATTCATTTAATAATACCCAATACATTTTTTAAATGAAACGTCTTTGATTATTTAAAACTTAAACTAAAAAAACAACAAAATATCAAAATTTGTTTAAATTACAATACTAACACTTAATAAATCACATTGTAATCTATAAAAAAAATTACAAATATTTAACATAATAATACATAATTTATAATCTCATATAGGAATTTAGGCAAGACTATAATTGCAATATAATACTCAGATTAAAATACTTTATTAAAAAGTGTCTACTGCAAGTGTTTATCAGCGGTTACATTGGTATAGTAAACGGGATAGTTACTTGTACTAGAAACGTGAAAGGTTTTTCTTGAGGGATTAAAATCCGTAGCAAAACTTCCTTTGGAGGAGAAGTAAAACCATTGGTCTCATGTCGATTGTGGCATGTAAAATAATCCTGAAAGATATGTGAAAATACCTTTCCCTTCATAATTGTTAGGCCCTTTATCTATTGTTCATAGAAATACTTCAGTGCTGAAATAATCAGTCGGTTCAGAAAGTACAGGTTAAATACCTCAAATAAATAAAATCTTACAATACTCTGTTCAAGGTCTATAGACACGGTCACTTCTCTCAGGACCTCTGGGTGTCTTATTGCACTCAATACACTGAAGTTAGGACACAAGGATAGGAACTACTGGAAATAAGGAATACTTTAATAATGTGACAGACTAATACTGGCGTGACTTGATAGTTATGTATTGTAGCAGTGTATTTCTTTTATCATAAGCGACTATTAACAGATATAAAAGCAAGTTAATAACAACAACAACTGGAGAATAGACAATTCATTCTATTAATATAACATTAAAGTAATTTACATCAATTTATATTCCCTCTTACAAATCTTAAAACGTATATTTCAATCAAGCATCTCGTGCGACGTTACCAATACGTCGAATACTAACAGATAATTTACGATGAAATAAACACCAAGTTTATTTTATACAATTATGCAATGAAATATTGTTCGATCTGAAAAATAAATTAAAATAAATGTCCTTTTAATATTGAAAGTGTGTCGTTAAATTTATTTAAATCGGGTAAAATAAAGTGTTGAGTGAGTTATTCGACGTTCTTCAAGATGGCTAAAAAGATTACACTTAGGTAAATATTAACACCGTGGTCAATTATTTTGGCCACTCAGTGTTGTTAATCAAATGGCATAACTAGCTTAAGGCTGGTTAACTTCTTATGAATGTAAAAATACCAAAATAATAATTGTTTTAATCCGTAGAAATGAATGCGATTAATTATAGCACTTCAAATGTAGTTAGAACATCTTTTAAAATCTGAGCTAGAAGAAATTTCATGAAAAAAGTTTTTACGGATGTTGTATGTTGAAGCTTACCAGGAAATGTGGAGTTAGGTCAAATACCTGATAGGCACGTGAAATGAAATGTATCGAAGTTCTTACAACCATGTTTTACTCAAATACGTGGACCTCTTGCCACTGATAAAATGGGCAATACAGGATTTTACAACATATTTATGTACACCCTCGAATTTAAACACACCTTTCAAGATTCCTTACAAGATGAGTCCACGAACAGCCCTCTGGGATTGTTGTGCTGAAATAATCAGTCGGTTCAGAAAGTACAGGTTAAATACCTCAAATAAATAAAATCTTACAATACTCTGTTCAAGGTCTATAGACACGGTCACTTCTCTCAGGACCTCTGGGTGTCTTATTGCACTCAATACACTGAAGTTAGGACACAAGGATAGGAACTACTGGAAATAAGGAATACTTTAATAATGTGACAGACTAATACTGGCGTGACTTGATAGTTATGTATTGTAGCAGTGTATTTCTTTTATCATAAGCGACTATTAACAGATATAAAAGCAAGTTAATAACAACAACAACTGGAGAATAGACAATTCATTCTATTAATATAACATTAAAGTAATTTACATCAATTTATATTCCCTCTTACAAATCTTAAAACGTATATTTCAATCAAGCATCTCGTGCGACGTTACCAATACGTCGAATACTAACAGATAATTTACGATGAAATAAACACCAAGTTTATTTTATACAATTATGCAATGAAATATTGTTCGATCTGAAAAATAAATTAAAATAAATGTCCTTTTAATATTGAAAGTGTGTCGTTAAATTTATTTAAATCGGGTAAAATAAAGTGTTGAGTGAGTTATTCGACGTTCTTCAAGATGGCTAAAAAGATTACACTTAGGTAAATATTAACACCGTGGTCAATTATTTTGGCCACTCAGTGTTGTTAATCAAATGGCATAACTAGCTTAAGGCTGGTTAACTTCTTATGAATGTAAAAATACCAAAATAATAATTGTTTTAATCCGTAGAAATGAATGCGATTAATTATAGCACTTCAAATGTAGTTAGAACATCTTTTAAAATCTGAGCTAGAAGAAATTTCATGAAAAAAGTTTTTACGGATGTTGTATGTTGAAGCTTACCAGGAAATGTGGAGTTAGGTCAAATACCTGATAGGCACGTGAAATGAAATGTATCGAAGTTCTTACAACCATGTTTTACTCAAATACGTGGACCTCTTGCCACTGATAAAATGGGCAATACAGGATTTTACAACATATTTATGTACACCCTCGAATTTAAACACACCTTTCAAGATTCCTTACAAGATGAGTCCACGAACAGCCCTCTGGGATTGTTCCCCCCCCCTCTAATGGTCCGCCCAATCAGACCCAGGTTCTATAATATCTTAAATAAAACAATACGATTAATTTTAGTTCTTTGAATTAAACAAAATAGAATACAATGTTGACTTTTATTAAGAAAACGATATATCGTTAGTAAAAATAAAATATTCAAAGTTTACAAAACTGAATTAACATAGAATTAATTCATAACATTATCTGAGGTATTGTTCAAAATTATTTTCTTCCTTCAAGAATTGCTAATAGTTGAACATCCATACCATGGTCATTCCGATCTTATCCGAGAATTACCGAACCTTCAGTTGTACCAAATGTTAGGATATTTTTAAGTTAACATCATTAATAAACAATAAATCACAAAACATCTAAAACCCTATGTATTTATTATAAGAATAAACAAAAGAAAAGTATCGAACCAAACATTTTATAAGATAAAACAAACAATAAATAATTCCCGAGTCAGACGAGCTCTCATAAACGACATCTGTGATGTATAGTAGAACTTCATTATGACTGCAGTTTTTGTGGTTTGTATGATTGGGATATTAAAAATTAATCTAAGTAAACATTTATCATAATATTTTGCACTTATTTCTCCATTGTCCAAGGTTTAGGCGTTATTATTTTTGACTGTTCACTCATGAATTATTAAATCATCACATTGTTGTGGATTAGGAAACCACTTATCGGAAACAATTGTCTAAGTGACGAATGATGTTCCATTGTAATACCTTCCTTTAAAGTATTATAAGCTACCCATTTTAGGTTTACAACTTGATTGTTATAATTAATTTATATTTGTTAAAATATTCGTAAAATTTTGGGATATTAGAAGATCACTAAAGTTTGTAATAATACTTCCATTTTCAGACTAGTGCAAACAAGAAAATTCACTTAACATTTTAAGAAAATTCCAAAATCTACAACAGTAAAAAACATTAAGCTACTTACAAATTATGCTTACATTTTTAGTTTTCGTACAGACTCACGATATTATCTAAAACATTTATCTTACATTGAAGTTTGCATAGACATCTTAATAGTAACAAATTTCTGCTCTAAAACAATAATTACAAAGAAATCTAACGTATTTAGACACTACTACAGTTTTAACTATATTTCTCATAAAGATAAATTATTAATATCGAAAATACTTTAACTCACTCGAAATTATTATGAATTTTAATTTGTGATGTGCCACCGAAACCAGAATATTGGGTATAACAATATTATTTGTTCCCCATATTTATTTGACCGTCTGCCTGTCCCTGGGCGTACAGCTGCAAGAGCTGGGCATTTTTAACCCAAAATTTAATAATTATTTTGAAATTCTATGAGTTTTATTAATTTACTTCCCATTCATTATAATCAATCTATAATGTCTGTATTTATTTGACTAAATTTTGAAAATGGTTGGTTTGATAAACTAATATATCTGTTAAAATTTAATTTATCGTTATTTTAACTAAAACGGAAATTAACAAAGTTTCCAATATAAGCAAAAAACTAATCAACACTTTTGCTGTAAATTCTTTCCAAGTAATTTTCGGGTGTATTTAGACTAGTTGTATTAAATTTAAACTATGCTGAGATAAGAATTTTAATCAAAATAATCGTTAAAGCAATTTTAAAGGAAATGTGGGTTTTCTTTACACACCTAATTGAATTAACCTTAATTATAGAGACATTCTAGTGGATAAAAAAATAGTTTGGTGGGAGTTAATAATGAATGGGTGCTGAAGAAGTGTGGTTAGAAAGGGAATTGAAAGTGTAAACGTGAAATAAGCCTCGTTCGTTGATTTGTGCATGTTGAGAGTATTAGTGTGGATCATGTGACGAATCAAGTATATGACGGGAGAGTGTGTGGATACAAAGGAAGGGGTAGGCCATTTAATACGTGATTACATTTTGTGGACGAATATGTCAACAAGAGAAACATTAAGATTTTTTAACAATAAAAAGAGCATGTATGACTCGGCGTATAGATGCTTTTGGAGCGAAAAGCGTATACAAGGATAGGGAAGTGTGGATAAATTTATTGAGGAAGGATTAAGTACGGAATATTTTTGTAAATTATATGTACAGTTTCTTCGCTTCCCCATAAGGTAACGGTAGGACTAGTATATATGTATCAAAATTATTTTAATCATTTTGAATATATTTAGTATGATTCAACAATATGTAAACTTCAAAACTTCCATATCTTTTTTATTTTACCTATTTATTGGTTGTATTGATACGGAAACAATATTGAAAAATCGTATTACCATTTCCACTAGAAAAATGAAGCTCGCAACACTCAGGCCAAACCCCAAAATGATAAAAACCGCTTGAAGGTGGTCAAGAGTGAGAACAACGGGGTCGTTGGATCCACGACTGTTCTTGTTAGATAATAGAAGATTATCATTGATAAGTTCTTTTTTCCATTGTTGGATGAATCCAGCTTCATTCAATCGAACAATAATGTCGTTAAACTTGATCAAGAATGGAGAATGGCTCTCGACACTTTGGAATATATTCAAAGTTGAGCAGTAACATTCTTCCACAATATGAAGCAGGGATCGGCCGTTGCGGAAATATTCTGGTTTAGTAATCAAGACTCTTCCTTCATAATTGAAAGCAAACCTACTAATGTTTCTGCTGAAAGCAACCAAATTCAAAGCTTCGTCATCATCATTGATAAACATGATCTTCAATGCCACTTTAGAGACAAGATCGTCTTTAAAATCCAAGGTCTTTTCAAGATCTGAAAAAGAAAAAGAGCCATCGAGGACTGTTGATACTCCTAGATCAGAATCAGCAACCTCCATCAGTGTGTTCATATCTGGTAAATATGTGGGGACTGTGAGGTAACTATATACGTTACCTGTATAGGTGTTATTCATGATCAAGTTGAATATCAATATACATATAATGACAAAACGTTGATGGAATAAAGAATTCATTGATTCGGTAGACCCTCCTAACGACATGCGAAATGCGTCCAAAAATATATTATCTTGTAATTGAATAGGCCTTTCAATGAACTTAATAATAGAAAACGCCTTCCAAATGATGGCCATGAAAATATTACTATTTACAAACAGGAACCAAATTAGTGTCGAGAAAGGCAATATTAAGCTCATGTATTTTGGAACCGCTAAAGATTTAGGTACAATAACTGTGACGCAGTCTTGATCAAAAGGATAAGTTGACACGTGTATTTTGAAGTAGAAACACACAGCTGCAGTAGGATAGAAACCTCTCGAAAATATTGGATCTGGATTTTCACCTAATAATTCATATTGTTCCAAGTAACTAATATCTGCAACTAAATTCAATTTTTCAATAAAAGCATTGAATATTTTCCCATTTGGTCCTGATAAAGTAACAATTTCATTGGACTCTTCTTCATAATCAAAAAGTAGTGGGTGAGAAGCTCCAATTGGGGCATCGATTAAAAACCCTTTGGTATCTTTAAGTTTGTCATTAAACATTTTGTTCTTATCGTTTGTATATTCATTAAATACATCTAGATAATAAACGTATTCAGTAAATGGATTGTAGCTCAATGATATTATTTCTAACCAATTATTGCTTGGGCTTATGTTGTTGACTTCACCTTCCAAAACACTAAGATTCCAAAAAACTACTTCCATGTTCAGAATATTGAAACTATCCCAACAGTCTTTCAACATTTCAATAATTTCTTCTGTCCCTTCTGTTAGAGGTTCTGTGATGACCGTTAGGAAGAAAGCTTGAGGGTTCCAGAATGCTGAATTCTCCCAATGGTCGTCTGCAAAACATTCTTCCCCAGTTGTATTTCTAAATATAATAAAACCGACACTGTTTTCTACATTATCATGACGAATAAGTTTGGTGAAATTATTTTCTTGTGAATGATTGTGTAAAGATACTACTTGGGTGCACTTAGATTCATGGACATTTCTTAAAATGACATCAATAACTTCACCACTGGTGTCACCTTCATGGTCTATAATAATAAAGTAGTTATTTTGTAGGAAATATTGATAGATAATGTAATTTATACTTGAAGTAAAATTAGATACAATTAAACGTTGTGCCCAAGACTTGGTATATATTTCGCCTTTGGAAGAAATGTTATACGTAGTTAATGTAATTATAACAGCCAATATAGATCGATATTGTAACATCTGTAAATGAAAAACAGAAATTAATCATTACAATAAACTTAAAAACATTTGATGTTTATTCATAATAAAATAAACATGATTGCTCGTATTATTACTATTCCTATGTCTGTACATTTACATTGATGGTGTATATTAGATGTAATATACCTTAATCTTCCATCAAAATGGAATAACTAATCCACTTAGTATATCCAGCCGGGACTTGAGCCTTAAACATTCTATTATTGAAAAATCAGACAGGACGAGACTGACTGTTTAATCCCAGTGAATATTAGAATGTCTAAAGCCACCTACCCACTGGTTGAAACATAACCAACAACCAACAAAAATTTTGTTTGAAGAACAATAAAAATTCTTAAACGAACAAATTTATTTTATTTTTAAATTGGACTATTTGCATGGACCACACATATTTGTTTTAGAAGAGGATTTTTTTCTCGAGCATCTAACGACTTTCTGACGTAGTCCGGCTGTACAATGTTTCAATGGAAACGTTCTAAGAACAAATCAAACCATGGAGGTGCGATCTATCCACATTATGTACGTTCGTGAATGGTCCTGCAGTACGTCACAGACTCGGGTTTGCGTTTTAGAATATTTGTGATATAAATGATCACGAAAAAAGAGATTTACGTAAACTGTGTGTCATAAATGGGAAGAAACCGAGATTCGCGATAGTTCGCAGCCTAATCTACTTCTTCTTCTTCAGTAAATAAACACAAAGGGTTGAAGAGGTTACTACATTCATGTTTTTTCATGACTGTTGCGATGTTGGCTAATGGAGAAAGTTTTATTTTATTTGATAAATCCTTGTTTTGTCCCACAGCATCGAACACTTGTTCAAGTCGGTTGACTGAAACAATTTGTTCCAAACTAATTGTTTTGAGCAGTGGGTAATTAGCCTAAGTGCCACAAGTATATGATTTACATCTTTAAAGATAAAGGTATTAAACAAGTTCCATTAAAAATATTACTTCAGATTTATAAAATAAATTAAATTATTAATCAATCATACAATATATCTTTAATGAACTTGAACCAAAATTCATTGCACGAAGGTTATATCAATTTTGTATTATAAAATATTTTTCTAATTTTTAAAATATTATTGCATTTAAAAATCATAATATAAAGAATTTTTGGTTAGACCTATTTTGTTAATTTGTTTATTTTTGTGTAAGTTACAAATTTATCATAATATATTTCAAAATAATCTGCTTTAGATGACTGTAATATTAATGCTCTTAATTTGTTTAACATATTAAATTAGGAACTTTATATGACAAAGGAACGACAACTATGAATATATTGAAATTACAATATCAATTCCAACACATTACACCCTATCTCTTCCAGTTCCATTATAATGCTATCCTTCCATCTATATCTAGAGTACAGTAAATATATGGTGAGATCAAACAACAAAACCTGAAGCTCAAATTGCTATTATAGCAAAAATTATCCCAAGATTTCCAAAGGCTTCTTTCTTTCCACTTTCATGGCAAATAATATGTGAAATTATTCCGAACCCAGGAAGGATTAGAATATAGACTTCGGGGTGTCCAAAATATCAAAATAAGTGTTGATATAAGATTGGATCAGCACCCCCAGCAGGATCAAAGAATGATGTATATAGATTTCGATTAGTAAGAATTATTGTGATAGCTCCAGCAAGAACCGGCATAGAAAGGAGAAGGAGAACAGCAGTAATTAAAACTGATAAAACGAATAAAGGAGTTAGATCAAAAGTTATTCCAACAGGGCGTATGTTAATTACGGTATAAATAAAATTTACAGCACCTAAAATTGATGAAATCCCAAATAAATGTAATGAAAAAATTGCTATATCAACTGATCCTCCTGCATGTGCAACGGTTGATGAAAGGGGGGCGGGAGTATAAACTGTTCATCCTGTACCAACATCTCTTTCAATTAATCTTCTTTTTAAAAGTATTGCTAGTAAAGGTGGTAGAAGTCAAAATCTTATATTATTTATGTGAGGAAAAGCTATATCAGGCGCTCCTAATATTAAAAGAACTAATCAGTTCCCAAAACCTCCAATAAGAATAGGTATTACTATGAAGAAAATTAAAATAAAAGCATCTGCTGTAACAATAACATTATAGATTTGAACATCCCCAATTAAAGTTACAGGGTGAGCTAGTTCAGTTCGAATTAGTAAACTAAGAGACTTTCCATTTATCCCAGATCAGGCCCCAAAGATAAAGTATAGTGTCCCAATATATTTATGGTTAGTAGAGAATAATCATCGTCGCGGTAAAATGGCTGAGTTATTAGGCAGTAAATTGTAAATTTATATACGAGGATAATTAACCCTTTCTTACCATAGCTTTATAGTCAATAATATGATATTAGAATGCAAATATAAAGGAGTAGATAAACCTTTAAGCTACTAATGCTTAAAGATTATACTTTATTTATAACTTTGAAGGTTTAAATTGGTAGTAATTGACTTCTAAAAGGTCTTTTTCCCTACCATAAATCTACTATATAGTATGATGTTGTTAGGAAAAAAGGCCTTTCAGAGAGTAATTCCTACCGTGAATGGAATATATAGATGGTTTAATATAGTAAATAGGCATAAGAATGCATTTCGCATTAACTTGGATAAGGGATGTGGTGATAAAACATATTGGTAAATAATGTGTGGATAGTCAAACTCATTGCACTCTTGTGACATTAGTGTTTTTACTTCTACATCAAGTGTAATCCTGTATTTTGTAAGTCTGATGTTTCTTAGATAGTGCGGAGTAACGAACGGCGCGTATTTCTTCCCATTTATTACTTCAATTTATGGATCAACTTTTTCCTTCCACAGATCTGTGAATATGTTACTAAGCGTGAACCTTTAGGTTGAACAGCTTGAATTTTAATTATTAATAATCTATTCGTGTTTATAAAATGAACATTATAAACTTCAACAAAATAAAACCCTTAATCTCAATTTAATTTCTTTACCATACACTTTCGACGCTATTTTTCAAAATTTCCACACTTATTATAATAAAGGTGTTGTTGACTATAATTCCAGGTTTTAATATTTTAGGTTAGAAATTCAAATTCTTATCATATTGCATTGACTATGCACTTAAAATATAATTCATTATAAAATGTGCAAGAAATAAAATAAAAAAATAAGATTACTATTTACCACCATGTATGACTATCCATCCGGTCTATGGACCTACACTTAAGTACTAATTAGGCTAATGGATTAATAATAGGAAAGGTTGAATTTATAGGAAGTGAAGCTGCATTTGCTTTGAGGGAGAGTGGAAATCCTTTTAGGAAAAATCACCCCACTTAACCTGACCGAGATTTGAAAAGGTTCTCCACGACCTTGGTGGTCTAGACCAACATGAAACTAGCGCGTTAGCCATCGGCGATTTCATGACGGAAACTTTTCTATTTCGATTGTTAGAATAATGGAGAATTATATGATTCCCAAGAAGATATTTGATATGGAGGAGGGGGTGGGAACCCGAGAAAGACTAAAGGCCCGTTGACACGGTGCTAGTGGACTAATGCAAGTTTAGTGGTATTAGCTTACTAACATGTTAGTTGTGTTGACACGCATTTTTCACTTGTATTAGTAGCGCTTATAAAAACATGGCTGAGAATGAAGAGTGGTGATAACAGGTCTCTCTACTGTAGCCGTTTTTTATTATCACTGCGTCTCATTTTTCGTTCGGTAATTTATACGCATATACTAATTATGCTTATGTGTTAGGAACTAGTAAGAGTGAATTTAGAATAAGTATGGGCGGCCACATAAATTACAATTTTTAAGTAAACGCAATTGATCATAATTAGTTGACCTATTTAAAAAAAAAATGTTTTATATAGACAACATAAAAAAGTTAGTGATTAGTGTGTCTCCTATTTCTTTGTTCCTTAATACATTAAAGTATAATTTAGTTGATCCCAAATAATTATTAAATTATTTTACATGATTTGTTAACTTAATTAGAATACATGTTAAATAAAATTAAACTCAAATAAGGTCAATAAATTCCAATACAACCAAACTCGGTGGGGCATCTTTTTAAATAGGTCCAACCCAGAGTTTTTCAACCCTGTTTTAAATGTTGGTATACCAATAACATAATATATTGTTAAATTTTAGTTAGGCCTAAAATATTTTTTTAAATAATAGTAATAATAGGCCTAAATTAATTTGTAGATTAGTTTAGATATAAACTATCTGGTTTGCTATGAGACAATAATATTATGTTGCGTTAAGTGTTAGAAGTGTATGTACGGGCTGAACATTATTGATTAAAACTTATAAACATTCATTAAAGTGTCAAATAAGTAGATTGGAAAATTTGCAGGTGATTTAGTGTAAAAATCACCGGACATTCATACCTTATTTGCCGATAACACGAATATTATGTTTACGAAACTAATCACGGTACTACAATATTTTATTATTTTTGATTGGGCCTATATTAAAAAAAAATTACACATGCCATGTTAATTTGTAGGAAATAATAATTTGATGAATTACTTACCGATATTAAATAACATCTCTAAAAAAGCACATTTACAATATTTACGTGACATTATATTTTGGACACTTCTTGAGAATATGTACGCCTGATATCCCTTTACAAATATTCTCTAGTGCAATACCCCTTGCATTCTTATCTCTATAAATCCGGTGCTTAAAATTCCACAAAAACTCATACTTTTCATAACATTCCACAAATAAGTGTCGTCCCCACACACACAATTTTTAGTTGCCGCCATTTTGAATTGTCTACTTGCATTAGCATTATTATTATTATTAGCACCGCGTCTTACTAACGGTTCGGGTTATACGCACTTACGCTAATGTGTAATGGTAGGGTGATAGTGAGGTGAAATGGAGGACCTACAGTTTAACGTGGAATCCGAACCACGGTGGAGGCCTGGCATTCCCCACATTCACAAGATGTCTTGTCAGAGGTGAAGGAAGGGTTTGGTAATCAGATGAATCTGTGCCCGGACCGAGGATTGAACCCCGGCCGCCAGCATAGAAGTCTGACACCTTACCCCTAGACCACCAGGTCACCTTGCATTATTTAGGATGGTTGTAAATGTTTTCCCAAGCCGAGTGAAAAGCACCCAGGGAGGATAGTTAAAGCCGTGTACACACCTAAAGAGCGATCGCGAACGAAGAAAAAAAATATAAGTGTTATAATAAACAAAAATAAATAGATACATACGCACAAGGACGCACGAACACATGCAAAAAAACACAAATGAGAAATAGTGTTGGTTGACGCTCCATCCCCATAGTGCATATTTATTTAATGTTCTAAATAAGGATCTGTGGCCTATAACGACGATTGCTCATAAACATAGGGGAATTGTAGGCAAACCATTTAGAGTTCGGCTTTTTCTGAGGTTCCCATGCCTGAATGATAAACTTATTTCATTCTTTCTTTTTGATATGATGTTTAAGAAAACAAAATTACTAGCTTAGTCTTATCAACACTCTATAATTTAATTTCCCATGTTTAATGAAACTACTTTATTTACTTGTAAATACTACTATTTATTTTATTTCTTCAGGCGTAGTGTTGTACGTGGTGGACAAGCTCAGCCAAGTATCATTCTTCCTGCTTATTATTTTGTAGCAGGGATCGGAAGGATTCCAGAAAACAGGAATATTTAAACGTCGCTGATAAATGATAATATTGTACATTTGACCTCTCCATGTTGAGACAAGCGCGAACTCAGAACTGATAGAGAATGAAATACACCGTTCCCACCTGGTTCGCACAGAGGAAAGGGAATGAACAAAAGAACCCTTTTCTTTGAAATCCCGACAAGCTGGTGGCTAGTGTTTGGAGATGTTTGATGTTGTTTGTTCGTGTTCGTGTGGGATTGTGTTCCCTTCCACACCATGAGATTTTGTTTGTTTGTGTTCGATCGGTCATTTATGTTCATGTTCATTAGCCAGGTTAAGATTAAGTCACGTACACACCTGAAGAACGAACTAGCAAATACAAATCTAACCCTGTAAAAGTAAAAAAAAATGGCAGTATTTACATGTAAATATTTTATAATAATATATAGCACCGAGTTTTACTTATCTGATTACCAAACCCTTCCTTCACCTCTGACAAGATCATCTTGTGAATGTGAGGAATGCCAGGTCTCCACCGTGGTTCGGATTCCACGTTAAAATGTAGGTCCTTCATTTCATCTCACGATCACACTACCATAACATATTAGCGTAAGTGCGTATATCCCGAATGGTTTGTAAGACGCGGTGCTAATAATAATAATAATAATACCTGTTAGGGTTATACGCTTTAATTAATAATTAGCTAATGGATTAGTAATTGGGAAGGTTGAAATAGAGGAAGTGAACCCACATTTGCGTGGAGGGAGAGTGGAAATCCATTTAAGAAAACCCCCCTCAATTCACACGACCGAGATTCGAACCTTGATTTCCCCATCCTCAGCAGTCGAGCTCGAGTCGACTAGCGTGTTAGCCAACTACGCCACCCAGACGGATTACATATAAATAAAATACTTTCATTAAATGTAGAATATTAAGATGTAGAAACTCGATAAGACTATGGTAGTAATTTAATATACTTTAATGTTTTCTTAAGCATCATATAGAAAAGAAAAAAAACCAAATAAATATCTCATTCATGCTTGGGAACTTCAGAAAAAAAGAACTCTATATGGTTAGCCGTTCGGTTATCACTACATGATGTTTATGAACAATCGTCGTTATACGCAACAGCTCCATACTTTGAACATTATATAAATCTGCACCATATGGAAAGACCGTCAACGACACTAAATTTAGGCGGTTTGATTGCTTGTTTCTGTTTATTTGCGTGCGTTCATGGGTGTTATTGTGAGGTCATGCGCGTCTATGTTTGTTTGTGTTCACATTTATATATTTGTGTTCATACGCGTTTATTCGTTATTTTTGCATGTGGCTTTAGACAAAATAAAATGCTTAACTAGTTTAATCTTGCCTACCCTAACATAGTCTAGCCTTGTCTGAGATAAAAATGACAACTGGGGCTGAATTCATATCCACACGCAGTGTATGAACTTTGGGATAAGGGGTTTCTTGGCTCGACTGTTATATATCTGTGGTATCGTGGTCATACTCCCTGGATTCTGACCAATCGTTTCTGGCTTCTATAAATGGCTGGTACAGGCGGAGTTTCTTGAAATATAAATAGTTCCCTTGGTAAACAGGGGTTGGTTACTCAGGTTCAAGTTTGGTTAAAACATTTTCATAGGACAGCGTTTGTTTGCCTATTTGGGTTAATTATTGTTGTACCAGTTACTCTAATGGTATTTGGGATTAGGATGTTTATATTTTAAGGGAAGTGTACCTGCATTTATGTGGAGAGAGAGTGTAAGATCATTTTGAAAACAAAAACTCATTCAATACACCCAACCGAGATTTTAAGTTTGGTCTCCCCATCATCGGCAGCCTAGAATACTGAGAGAGTTTAGTTTAGTTTAGATAGTTCATTAAAGTGATAATAACATAAATTTTCGTGGAAAAAGAATAATACAAATACCAACACTAAATTTCTAATATTTAAGTTTGACCTATAACACATAAAGAAAAAATAGAAATTGAAAGATACTCCGGGTAATTTAAAAAAACACTCCAATCTTAGATGAATAAAATTTAACTTTATGATTTACATTGTCATGAAGAGTTAATTATCAGATTGGGTACCAATGATATGGGCCCAGAGAAGCTCCACTACAATTGGTGAGGGCTGTTCTAAGACGTGGCTTATGTGGCGGTGAGGGCGAGCAGTCCCCCCTCGGGATCGGCACCAATGGTTCTGAAAAGAGGATTTTCTTAGTATCGGAGTTTACGATAGCATCTATCAGTTCACTGGTACAAAATAAAATACTGACCCAGCGTAGATCTACTTAGAGATTAAAGCTTTAAACTATGCAGCCACCCATGTGGAGGAAAAGATCTTTATATTCTTCACATCTTCATATTCAATATAATTATCCCTTTTTCTCACCGATACATTAAAGGATTCTCTATGGAAAGATGTAGGATTATACCGTAGCAATGATACATAAGTACTGGCTAATCTTTTTGCAAACTGATGTACAGATTGATGTAATCCAGTTACTCCATTATTATTATTATTATTACTGTTATTATTATTGTGTAAAAATAAGGTTGCTCATTCATATCATAAAAGTTTTATGATTATTATTTATTATCTGTAACAATTGACTTTTATAATTTTCTTATTTTTATCTGCATATGTAAACTTTGAAAATTGATTTTAAACATGAAGGCCTAATTAATAATAAAGTCATTTCTACGGAGAAATGTTGAATGATTGTTTTTAATTACGTAACTCGAGTGAATGCACGCGCTTAAATTACTGGCTTAGCATCCATGAAGTAGCGAGCTAGAAAGGTTGCAGGGGAACACTGACAATTCATAACACTAACTAAACTAGTTGACAAAGATAGGGGCCATCGCGGGGTTTAAAAGACTTATTTTGTAGCATCGGGATTGTCACAATTCCATCGGTATTGCAGGAAGTCCCGGTGCCCAGCTCTATTCCCTATTAAACTACATCTTTTTTCATCAGTAGCACTTGTTCTTAGAGGACAACCATTAAGCCCAAGGTCCGAAATCGGTTTCTGTACGATTCACACGTAGTGTCAGTCAATTCCATCAGTGTATGTTATGAAGAGTTATGTCAATTATTCCACGAGCACGGGAGTCCAGTCTCTTTACTTCTCTATCTTTCATTCAACATCACATTTTGTAATATCTTTTAGTAATTACTTTTAAACCAAAATTCGTATAAATAAATATATTATTTTGAAATCCCAAAATTACCTTGCCTGCCACCTTACCCCTTCCACAAGCTATCCTGAAATATCAAACCCACGGGGTTTATGTCATGACAGTACTAAACATATCAGTAGTTGAGGGTGATCTTTACTTTTGGTGGAACCAGGTCAAGGCTTACCGGCAATGATATTTTCTAACCACGTGTAAACAGATTACATTAAATTCATTTAAGTTTTCCTAATTTTAAAAAATCACTAGAATTACAAAACCACTATACAAATCTACAAACAGAAATAATAAAATAATATAGGTCTTTTTTTTATTAAATTCACTAAGTGATTACATTATTTGTACAAAAGTTGAGCGCTTCTTAATATCAGTTCATTAGTATCACAGTATTTTAAGCATTCTATTTTTATACGCAATACAAGACTTGACAAATGTTTTTGGACTGACATTTTTACAACGGAATCAATCTGTGATGCAATATTTACTGTTCCAAATATTTTAAATTTAATGAATTTTCCAATAGATTTGCACGTTCCTCATGTTTTTGAATTATTCCAATTAATTGTTTAATCAAGATCCTTACAACCTACTGTTGTATACAACCCCTCACCATCAAATAATAAACAGTAAAAACAATATGATCTTTGTTCTTCTTTAGTCACCGTTAACCAAAATTGTTTACCAAACAAAGAATTAAAAAAAGTTATTATTTTCCTGTCATCCACTCTTATAAATGTATAATCATTAGGGGATGTGCTCCAAACCGTTTGATTTCCAACTTTTCTCGGAGTTTTAATGAAGAAAACTCAGTTTATAACAAATGAGCTGGTTTATTAATTTTTATTATTCCTTTTCACGAGTTATCTTTAATTCAAGGGTCTTAAAACATACAAAACACATTCGAATAAACGCTAAATTCAAAATATAGACCACCTTTATTATTTAACGGGCCACGTGTCAGTTGTATTGCAAACATAGCCGCGAGTAATTGTGTGTAAGTTGTAACATCATATGACCGAGTTTGTTCCTTCCAATTAGCCATTTTTTGCTCACATTCTTCTTTTATTTGAATTAATCCATAACGATACTATTAGCGTTAGCCCATAATTTTAGTGTTTGAATAATATAAGAGGGATAATGCGTATTTCTTTTCTAGATAACAAAACAAATTACTAAATCAGACTATGTCTGTAGGTAACACCTGATATGGTGGGGTCGATTATCAGGCGGACCAGATCGGATAGTTTGTAGGACCGATACTATATAAGGAATTTAATAATTCACTACCTGCTTTCCTTATTTTATTATTTTTTTATAAGAATATTTTATATAATAAAAATAAATAAAAAAGTTTTTTAATGTTAGAAAATGGTTAGAAAAATCTTACTGTGGACCGGTAAATGTGGCTCTTAATATATAATATTTATCTAAATATAATAATTGCACTTATGCATTTATTATAAAAAACTGCTTATTAACTGACATTGGATTATAAAAAAATCTAATTATCCATTACTGGTTAAAATTACTAATAATATTGTCTCATGAAAAATGGCCCCAAATAAAAAAAAAGATCTGGTGTTTTAATGCTACATAAAAGAATGATATTGATATACGTCACTGTTCCTGTAGGGTCAAATATGAAAACTAAATATTCTCTTTTAAGTTCAACCAAGTTCCCAATCGATATTTAATAAATACATATAGTATATAATGCCAAATAATATACCCTATATACTATTTCTGTTGTCAACATTAATTTTTCTTAACTAATCCAAAACCTACAGTGACGAATAAGGCATCAGGGAATACGATTTTTTTAACCGATATCTGAAATATAAATTTAACATTCGATAAGAAAAAATTGACAACCCGATGATTTTAATTCAGGAGAGATAAATAAAACTTAGTTGGCCGTGTGAACCGAGACAAAGTTTTAACTATACCGTTTAGAATTTCATTTATATGTTTTAGATTTATTACTATCAAATTTGGCTTGGACACTCTATAAACCTGGATCGAACGAGAGATGAGTCTTTTATATCCATGTAAATCTGACAACTCAACCGCGTAAACGATGGTTGTTATCTATAAAATATATGATGAATTATTGAGAATAGTGTTCATATATTTTTTTGTTTAATTGATTCCTTGGGAAAAATGTAACCTCAATCACAAATAATTTTTTTTTAGAATTATAACGACATGTACACAGCATAATTATTATAAACATGCTATACTCAACTTTTTTTTTAATGAATGGAGCGAGGCATACTGTTGACAAAACTATTAGTTACTATATTGTGAGTATGTGTTATAATCCCGTTAATGAAATCATGATCTAATAGGGTGATGCCAGATGTCCTTTATGATGCCAATACTAATATAAGTAATCTTTTTAGTGCTAATTGATTGGATATGATATTAGTAAATTTCTAGATTCATTAATAGATAGGACTACAAACTCTTATATTGATATATATTTAATTCGGAGAACTAGAACTTATCTATTATATCCGATTTAAATTTTGAGACAAATGAATATATTTTTGAAAAAACTTAATTAAATAAATCAAAAGAATGTTTGCTATTCTTAGTTACTATCAAATTAATAAAACGTTATTGTTATCATTCATTGTACATCAATGATTAAACAAAGAAAAATTTATTTTATTTTAGCATCCCTTTGCTAAGGAGGTTTGGAATATTAAACAATCCCTACAATGACGAGTTTCCCACGACATTCCCTTGAATTGAAGAAAGAGAAGTGAAGAGCATAGAACTCTCAAACATGGCTCCTCTACAAACTGTTCTCTTCACAGGAATGATCTTTTCGGTGATAGTTCTCTCCGTGGAGGTGGGCATCGGTCGGATAATCCGGAGACAATATTGTTTATTAGATTATAATATCACGATAACAAATTTATTTCTTGCTAAAAGGACATTATATTAAAGGAGTTACAATACCAAAAGGTGTGCTTCTGATTGGTGGTTTACGTGTATATCTTAAGCTCTTGCTGGTACAGTATATTTATGTGAGATCTATACAGGTGGTCAGATTAATTACTTGCTTTCATATAGGGATTTAGGCAGGAGTATAACTCCAATATAATACTCGGCTTAAAATTAACAAATTGATAATTCGCACATGAAATAATATAAACGCAGTAGCATAAAGTCAAGTAGAAATTTGGAATCAATTTAAGTTTTCTTAATATTCAAATATGTTTAATCAATGTTATTTTTGAATTGATGATTCAGCGGGAGTGGATTTTAATCCGGTTGGCTTATATAAAATATTTCAATCCAAGACTATAGTTATATAATATTAAATAAGCTATATGTATTTTGCATGGAATTCATAATTTGTTCACTTCATTTTTCATGAAATGTATGTTTTACCTCAAAATATCACACTGCTAGGAAGTCGTATGTTGTACACTTCATTTAATCTGAAATATTTCATTCTTACCTCAACGTATTACATTGTTAGGAAGTCGTTTGTTCTATACTTACTTTACCCTGAAAGATATCAGTCTTAACTCAACATATTGCACTGTTAGGAAGTGCACTTATTTACGCTAAAATGTATTACCTCAACCCTATCTTATTAGCTATAACATACAGGAACCATGTGAAGTAAGCTTTCTACCTTATACGGTAATGATTGGTACCTATAGATTGATGGATTGGCAATGAGGCTAGTCTGATTCTATTAGAGTTCATAAGAACCACTCTTCAAAAGTTTATTTACAGGACTTTTCACTCAACGAACTTGATAAATGTATTATTTCATAATTGATGTATTTTGAGTTAGTTTATAAACTTGAATGGCTCTCAGAAATATCAAAATCACTATTCTTAAGTATTTTAGTCGTAAAGTTTTAAGTCATTTTATTACTCTTTGATTTAACGTTTTATATGTAACATTTTTTGAGTGCTGTAAATTTTGTGAATCTTATAACTGACGTTAAATATATTGATTTTTTTTAACTTTTTTCACTCTGAATTTTTAAAATATTTCATTTTATAATATCAAAGCTTTCATTTTTAAAGCTTAAGCTTTTAAAACATTGGAAATAATATACGCACCCCTAGTTCTATTAAAATAATATTAATTAGTCTTTTTTGATCTGGCTATTATTTCAGTATTTGAAACAAACTCAGAAAAACTTTTTTCAATGATGAAATTCAATATAGAAATGAATGACTTGAGTCTCAAAGCATATTATAATGAATAATATGTCCACAGGAACGGGAATAATCAATTATGAATGATATTTACATTTAATTAATTTTTTATTTATAAATCCTCAATCTTTAATGCAATAACTCATTGTACTACTCAAAGGCATAGTAATATTCTTTAAATGGATTAACTAGGACTCTTAGCACCTGTATTATGTTAAAACATTCAGTTTCTTAATTTTTAATGTAATAACCTTCTGATAAATAAAGTTTGTGGTTTTATTTCAATGTATCCAACATATTTATTATTTTTACGTACCTGTACCATAAATAACAACGATAATTTTGAAAATTTCGAGGTGATGTTTCATTAGTATCAATATTTCAATAATATAGGTCATCTGAAAGTACCTGGTAATATTTGTATACAAAATTAGGTAGGTTTATTTTACGTAATTATCATATTACTATTATTATATTAATTACTATATTAATAAACCTACAACTGATGCCGTTGTATAGTAATTAAAGTAGAAATAAAAAGTAAACCTAGCCTTGGATTTTTTTTTGAAATAAAGCAAAAATTGAATTATTTATTAAATGTAAAATATTGTAGTTTACAAATTGATGATTGCTAGTGGTAGTTCCCTTTCTACATGTGTTGATATGACGCGTGATCAACCATAATTTGACGACGATATTTGAGATAATACCACACACTATTCTCAGGTCTTTAATAAAGAAATATAAACTATGGTTAAACCACAACGAAATTTTTAAGGGTAGGTACCAATTGCAGCATTTATTGGAACAAATGCTCCAAGAAAAAGTCTAAGTTCAAGAAACTCACCTAAAATGTCCCCCACTGTGCTGCCCCGA